>JAYESA010000971.1:0-73034 GCA_036927795.1 Iris macrosiphon | reverse complement strand
GGAAAAAATTCTAGAAATTTATATTTTCTCCAACAAATAATTTACAACCAAATTTATATCAATTAAAAAATTATTTACTAAATATTAATGAATATTTAATTAGTTAAATAAATTCATAAATTCTATTTTCTACTTAATATTATATTGAGAGCAGGCAGGGGGTTCGAATAACGTAACTCAAGTGCTATGTGCGTAATAGGACCAGTTAGGCTCATAACATGGGATTAGATGGAAGCAATGGGTTGGGGTAACGTGTTAAAATCGTACGCCACGACAAAGGGTTAATTAATCATTATTTTCTCGTAATTGTGTCGCGGAAGTTGTGGACCAAAACAAGGTATGGCATTGCGAATTTGTGAGGGACATTCATGGCAGGAGCCTAATTTGACTCATCTAAGTCGAGCATGTTAGGTTGGTTGGAAGGGAAAGACTAGTGTTACACTCAAGATCTTAAAACCATGGTGGTTGGTTTTCAAAGTTCAATTAAATTATCGAATAAATATTATAAAAAAATATTAATTACCGGACTAACCCTATGTAAAAATCAGGGTGCTCACAGTATTAGTGCATGTACTCATATCACTAATAACAATGACGTTTTGAGTGTTTAATTGTTTTTTCAAATTGCTAATAGCACTAACGGTCGTCAGTAGCAACGACAGACATGAGTCATGCATGCATTGTGCGTAAGCAACACCTTTTTGTGCATGCATGCATGTGCTTACATGCTCATGCATGTGCTTACATGCATTTGACCATGTGCTTACATGCATTTGACCATTATGAAAAGATGTGCTCCATGCATTTGGCCATTGTGATAATATGTGCATGCATACATTCTTTGTGTTTGTGAGAAAATACATGAGACAGTACGCTTTTACTGGTTATTATATGATTCATTTCTATCACAACAAGATGGACTTTACCTAGGATGAGAATGGATCAACTATAAGTGATTTAAAAAAAAAATCATTCTGAAACTGCTATTGCTATGGGTGGTCCTGTCTTTAGACTATCAATACTATTAAACAATTTGGAAACATAAAAATAAATAAATTAAACACTCAAAATGTCATTGTTATTGACAGGACACGTTCCAATTGCATTTGTGACTAATTATTTGTTTATAATTTTTTAACAACAAATTTCGTTCAGAGCAATGAAAATACTAAAAATTTCACTCAGAACATACAATTTTAAAAAAATTCAAGAATAGCATCATAACGCCCTTCGGAAGGGCGTTTTACGCTTTTCAAAAAAAAATCGTCTGATGCCGTTAAAAAAAAACTCCGTTAATTTTTTTTTTGTTTTGAAAAATGCCCTTTCGAAGGGCAAGGGCGTTTTCCATTTTTTTATTTTATTTTTTTGGGTTTCTCTCCTCTCTCTCTCTCTCTCTCTCTCTACTCACTCTCTCACTCTCACTCTCACTCACCCGCTAACTCTCTCTCTTCTCTCTCTCACACTCACTCTATGAAACCCCAAAAAATTTAATAAATCGTATTAGTTATTTTAATTAATTTTTTTTATTTTTATTAATTAGTGGCTAAATAGAGAAAATAGATTTTATTTAAAAATTTATTTGAGGTGTTTGTGCATCTAGGAGATTTTTGGAGCCATTATAAATTTTTCCTAATTTATTTCATGTAGGAGACTCTGTGGACAGTTGCTAGCTTAATGGTATGCACAAATATATTTCTAGAATTTTTTAGGTGTATATATATATATATATATATATATATATATATATATATATATATATATAAAAAAGTTAATTAGAAAAAGAAAAAGAAAAAGAAAAAGAAAAAGAAAAAGAAAAAGAAAAGAAAAGAAAAGAAATGGGGTTGGATCCATAATGGATCCAAACCCAAACCCGCAAACACCCAAACCCAAAACCATTTCCAGAACCCAAACCACAAACTAACAAAGAAAGAAGAAACAGAAACAGCGGCAGCAGCCGCGGTTCCCCCCTCCCCCCGCGAGCGTGTGACACCCCCGCCGACTCCCCATATCTCTATATATACTTCACTCTCTCCCAAACCCGAACCCTAATTCTCCTCTCCACCACTCCAGCCACCTAGCCGCGCCGCCGCCGCCAGCCAGCGACCGCCCCAGTCGCGCCGGAGACCGCCGCACGTCGTGCGCTCGCGAGCGTCGACGCACAAAAATTGCAGCAACGTACCTGTGTTCCAACTGCGTTTTTCGTCTCCTCGCTCGACCAAACTCGACCCCGTCTTCGCCGGTATGATCCTCACCTATCCTCCTTCCATATTTGTATGTTAATTTATCTCGAACCACGCGTAAACCTAGGTAAAAATTGACGCCAAGTCGAGAAAAAACTACGACATTTAAATCTCAGAAAAATCTGCTGCAATCACCCATGTTCTCGGATTCGTATCTCCCACCACAGAGATCCGAATTCAGATTTTCTTCTTGGTATACGAAGACCACCTAACCTAGTTTATTTTTTGTTAAATATAATATTTTATTTATTGCTGTATGTTAAAATAAATTAGGTAGAAAAACTCGAAAACTTATTTATTTCTAAATTTTAAAAATTATGAAACGGAGCGCACCCCGCCAAACGGGAACGCCCCATCGTGTACCAAGTGTACCAAAAGGTGCGCGTAGTATACTCGGACTTGTGAGATTTTGCGAAAACTAATTTGGACGCGTGTGCGCGTCGGAATCAGCCCGTATCCGCAGCAAATCCCTGTGTCGTGACTTTTGCAAAAGCCGTGCGCATTTTGTGCACGCTCGTCAGAATGCGACAAAACTTATGCCACTGGACTCGTGGTATCGTGCTGGTCCCTTGACCCAATTTTTACGCAATTCTGAGATAGTTGACCAGGTCGCCAATTGGCGGGCCCCACGATTGACTTTTTGGGCAAAATTGTGTTCGGCTCATCGAAATCTACATCTGGACATACCGTTGAGTTCGTACTGACATTTAGAGTTTGTTTGACCTATAATTTGTCCCTTTTAGAGACCTTTACCCTTGGCACACTTTTTGGTGTAAAGTGGGCCACTAGTAGACCCCGATTTGACCCGAAATTACCGTTTTGCCCCTGTGTCCAAATTGGACGAAAGGGTAGTATTTTTTTTAGCTATTTTGCTTATTCTGGAAATGTTGATGATGTTTATTTCAGCATCCGGAGACGTTCATTCTGAGGCCATAGTTTCTGACTCTTGGTGTTTGACATCTGGACGTTATATTTTGCAGCTCTCTTGTCAGGCAAGTATACCTTATTTTATTGTACTGTTTAAATTCAGTTATTTTTAGTTACATATTTATTTATTTTAATATTATATAAATGTGCGCGTCCGAGAAGACTCGGGTGCAGTCAACGAAGACGTTGACGTTAAAAATTGTGTTTGACCTAGTGTCTAGTAGACCCACCTAAAGTTGTGGAGTTATTGGTATGGCTCCCCAGGCCTTGACACGTATCATTACACGTCACAGAGTGAGTTCATGTAGGGACGCGTGCCTCATGCGTGACTGGCCATTAGTGTGAGCAACACGTGTAACGGTATTTAGCTTAGTTGTTTATTTCTATAGAGACTTGCATCATAGTACGAGATGTCCACGTCGTATTCACGACTTATATATCTACATTGGGCAGGGAGGACGACTAGTAGGCGTATGGGACACCCACCTCCTTTATGCAGATACCGCGTTCTTCGGAGCGATACGGACGTATATATATTGCAGATACCTCATTCTTCGGAATGATGGACGTTACAGATACTACGTTCCCTAGAGTGTTGGAAGTTACTTGGTGATTTTTGCAGATACCATACTCTAGAGAATGTTGAACGTTATGCCTACGCCTACCCATACGTACCAAGGTTGTCCTCAAATTGCATTCACTTAGATGGTTAACACACCTCCTTTATTTATTCAGTATTTACTTTATGGCATGCTTCTATGTATCTTGTTACGTCCCTCTGAGGACATGGTCCCTTTCCAGGTGTAGATGTTCATGAGTATTCGCAGGAGCGCAGATCCGGACATGCTACTTATATTTCGAGGAAGTCTTCTCTTCGAACCTCGTGATTGTCGGATGTTGTACTTATAGGGTATTTATCTTGTTCATTTTATATTCTAATTCGGCAGTGGATTTGTTTTCATCCGACTGTCATCTTTAGATACATTATATTGAGATCTAGTTACATGGTTATTGGTTATTCATTTATATATGATTCTATGGATGAGATTTAGATTATACCCTGTGACTTGTGTAAGTTTTACCACTTGTGAATTATTGTTCATTATACAGCGTACGCATGTATTATGGTTTCCATATATTGGAGTTGTCATATATACAGGCGGCTGGCATGCTTACGTGTCCTAGTCCTACTTATTTTGGGACTGGGGCGTGACTCACTCACTCTCTCTCTCTCTCTCTCTCTCTCTTCTCTCACTCACTCCCTTCTCTTTCTCTTTCTCTCTCACTCTCACTCTCTCTCCAGAGCCCAAACGGAGGTCGGGATATTCCTGAGTCGGACCCCACCGACGGACACGCCAAGCACGCGGACGTAGTAGAAAGTAAGGGAGAGCGGGTTGGACTGGAGCGGGGTGGAGCAGAGCGCAGTGTCGGCGGTGGAAAGGGAGGTGTTGATGGCGTCGGCGCCGAAAAGGAGGTAGCTGGTAGGGGGAGGGGAGAGGGTGTAGTCCATAAGGCAGTAGGAGAAGGTGTTCCCGTAGGGTTTTTTTTTGACAAGCTGGGAGGAGAAGGAGATGGGCCCCCGACCGAGGCCGAGAACGCCGTGGGCCGAGCTAAACTCGAGGCCCGCGGAGACGTTGAAGGCGCAGCCAAAGGAGAGGGGGCCCACCCCGCCGGGGTCGGAGAGCTCGCGGGAGAAGAGGCCGACGCTGGAGGAGAGGTTGTCGTAGGAGTATTTGTTGAAGGGGTGGTAGCAGTGGGAGAGTGAGAGAGTGAGCAGAGAGAGGAGAGAAGAGAGAGAGAGAGTGAGTGAGAGAGAGAGAGAAGTTAGCGGGTGAGTGAGAGAGAGAGTGAGAGGGAGAGAAGAGTGATTGAGTGAGAGAGAGAGTCCGTTTAAATAATAATAATAATAATAATAATATAAGGAAAACGCCCTTTGGAAGGGCATTTTTTCTAAAAAAACGTCATTCCAAATGACGTTTTTATTATATTATTAATTTTTTTCTCTGTATATTTTTTTTTTTCTCTAAACGGCAGACAACGACGGACAGACGGAAAAGCATAAAACGTCCTTCTGATGGACGTGATGATGTTCTGTTTAAAATTTTTGTGCTTTCAGTAGAATTTGTTTAAATTTGGTTGTTCTGAATGAAATTTTTCGATTTTTTAATTTATAACTCTTACCACCAATAGCATTGTGGGCTAGTTATTTTTTATATATATAATTCTTCTAACTTATATGTAATTTAATTTAATTATTTTTCTTCCATTTACGATCTCATAAAAATGAACATGAAAAAAAAAATATAACCGCATACCGTGAAAGTTCTATGCGGCCGTTTCCAAATACCAACTCCACTCTCTCTCAAGTCTCACCACCAAAAAGCAGTCCAAAACTTAAACCACCCCGTCCCTACTGTCTTCTCCTTACCAACCCGACATTAGGAAAGCAAAATCCATCCCAACAAATGGGCAACACACACAGCGAGCACCGCCCCTCCCCCACCACCCGCACCCGCCTCCCACCCACCCCCAACTCCACCCCTGACCCCACCCCCCACCCCCACCCCAAATGGCCCCCACCCCCCCTCACCCACGGCCGCGTCCTCGGCCGCCCCCTCTCCGACGTCCACTCCTCCTACTCCTTCCTCCGCGAGCTCGGCCGCGGCCAGTTCGGCATCACCTACCTCGTCTCCTCCCGCACCACCGCCCCCTCCTCCGCCCCCCTCCTCTACGCCTGCAAGACCATCCCAGCGCGCCGCCTCCTCTCCCGCGCCGCGCGCGAGGACGTCCGCCGAGAGGTCCAGATCATGCACCACCTCACCGGCCACCGCAACATCGTGGAGCTCGTCGACGTGTTCGAGGACCGCGCCGCCGTGCACCTCGTCATGGAGCTCTGCGAGGGCGGGGAGCTCTTCGACAGAATCGTGCAGAGGGGCCACTACTCCGAGAAGAAGGCCGCCGAGATCTGCAGGCAGATCGTCACCGTCGTGCACAGCTGCCACTCGCTAGGGGTGATGCACAGGGATCTCAAGCCGGAGAACTTCCTCTTCTTTACCAAGGACGAGGATTCGCCGCTCAAGTCCATTGATTTCGGACTCTCCACCTTTTTCAAGCCCGGTGAGTACTCCTTCGAGAGGAAAAGTTTAGGCTTTTTTAGCAATGTTACATGGACATGAAAATATGACACAACATGATACTGACATAGCGGCACAGTCACAACACACGGATTCAGGTGTCCTGTGTACTATGGAGCGTCCATGTCATGTTAGACACGACACACCAAATTTTGGGGTGTTCACGCTTCCTATCCCGAATGTAATAACTGATGTATCGCAGTCTTTGAGTGGCCTGCAATTTTATTTGTTGTTCTTCTGTTCCGGAACTAAATGGTATTTTTTGGGAGTTGGTCTGTAATTGAGTAGAAGATATTTTTTATTTGTTGTTACTTTTATAAGATATTTTTCATTTGGATTGGATAGCATGAATCATCCACAGAGCAATGTTACATGGACTTGAAAATATGACAAACCATGATACTGACATAGCGGCACAGACACAACACACGGATAACGGATTCAGGTGTCCTGTGTACCATTGGAGTGCTCACACGACACCAAATTTTGGGGTGTTCACGCTTCCTATCCCGAATGTGATAACTGATGTATCACAGTCTTTGAGTGGCCTGCAAATTTATTTGTTGTTCTTCAGTTGCAAACTAAATGGTATTTTTTGGGGGTTGGGTCTGTAATTGAGTAGAAGATATTTTATATGGGTGCTGTTATTGACACTAATAAAATGTCATCTTGTACTTCTCTTTAATTTTCTATCATTCAAATTCCAAATCGTAGGATTGGGATTTATCTTTTTTGCTATTTTCGTACCGTTATTTACACTCCTAATATGTCATCCTGCACTATCCTTTAATTTTCTGTCATTCAAATTCCAAATATGCCTATGCATTAAATCTGACATTAATTTATGCATACATATAGGGATGAGTGCATGATGACATTTTAGGAGTGCCAATAATGTTATACTGTATTCCTCCTTCCATGCATGCATAAATTAATGTCAGATTTAATGCATAGACAGATTTAAAATTTGAATAATAGAAAATTAAAGAGTAGTGCAAGATGACATTTTAGGAGTGTTAATAACAACACCCATTCCAAATATGCCCCTGCATTAAATCTGACATTAATTTGTGCATGCATGGAGGGAGGAGTGCATGATGACATTTTAGGAGTGCCAATAATGGCTTCCTAGGGTGACACTCCTAAAATGTCATCCTGCACTCTTAATGCAGGGATAAATTTAAAATTTGAATGATAGAAAAGTAAAGAAGAGTGCAGGATGACATTTTAGGAGTGTCAATAACGACACCTTTTATTTGTTGTTACTTTTATAGGATAATTTTTTATTTGGATTGGATAACATGAATCACCACATAGCAATGTTACATGGGCTTGAAAATATGACACAAACATGATACTGACATAGCGGCTGCACGGATTCAGGAGTCCTGTGTACTATGGAGTGTCCATGTCATGGTAGACACGACACACCAAATTTTGGGGTCTTTACGCTTCCTATCTCGAAAGTGATAACTGATATAGATCAGTCTTTGAGTGGCCTGCAATTTTTTGTTCTTGTTCTTCAGTTGCAACTAAAATGGTATTTTTTGGGGTGTTGGATCTGTAATTGAGTAGAAATAATATGTTCTGTTACTGAAATCCGCATTAGCATTTCTCGAAGTGAAGTTTGGAGATGGAGAGGAGAAGAAAAAAAAAGTAAGAGAAGAGAGAATATGAGAAAGGATATTACAAGAGCCTTAAACCCTAGGTTGCATCTTATGTCTATTTATATTGATATGCAATACACCCACAATTACTATTATACCCTCATATGATAAATAATAAAATAAAATAACTCTAACACCCTCCCTCAAGTAGGAGCATATAGATCAGACATGCCCAGCCTGCTATATAAATCAGAAAATGGACCACGAGCAAGTGGTTTGGTGATGATATCACCTAATTGATTCTCTGACCGAACATAAGGAGTGACAATCTGTTTCTTCAGCAACAAATCACGAACAAAATGACAATCCACCTCGATATGTTTAGTACGCTCATGAAACACCGGATTACTTGCGATAAACATTGTCGACTGATTATCACAATACATCTCCATCGGAATAGGAATCATAATTCCCATTTTATGAAGAAGAGACTGCAGCCACATCATCTCAAAAGCTGTATGAATCATAATTCCTATATAATGCTTTCTTCAATCGACATATGAGTTTTTCATTTCCTGCTACAATATATCCCGGTGGTTGATCCATATAAACCTCATTCTATAAGTCACCATGCAAGAAAGCATTCTTTATGTCCAGCTGATATATAGGCATTGGTGATTAACCGCCACAGAAATAAGAATCCGAACTGAATTCAGCCGAACGACTGGAGAGAATATCTCTATACAATCCACACCATATGTCTGAGTATACCCTTTGGCAACCAACCGTGCCTTGAGGCGCTCAACAGAACCATCGGGATGATACTTAACAGTGTACACCTATCTACAACCCACTATCTGCTTTCCAACAGGAAGTAATGTAAGCTCCCAAGTCTGATTTTGATGTAAAACATACATCTCCTCATCTATTACACTTTTTCAACCAGAACATGACATAGTCTGCTTGTAAGTTTTGGAAATGGAAATAGAAGACAATGAAATAGCAAATGCATGAAAAGATGATGAAGCACGATGTAATGAAACATAGTTAGAAATGTGATGCTTATTCTTTGTGGTACAAAGGCATTTTCTTTTTCTGAGAGTAATATGAAAATCATCTAGATCTGTGGTGATGAGAGCAGAAACCTCAGGCACGGAAGATGATTGGTTGAGGGCTGAATTCTGCAGAACCACTGACATGTCCTTGGATCTCTGATAAATCTGTAAATAGGAAATGGAGACAGAAATTGATTCAGGAATGACCAGAAGTGGTATGGAAGATATCAAATCTGTTGTAAAAGGAATACAACGGTCTCCTGAAGGAAAGAAAGGGGTAGACTCAAATAATGTAACATCCGCACTGACATAATATTTGCGTGACTGTGGACTGTAACAACGATAACCTTTTTGAGTACGGGGATAACCAAGAAAGACACTTCAGAGATCTAGGAGCCAACTTATCTCGATTAGGTTCCAAGTTATGAATAAAAGTGACACACCCAAACACTCGAGGAGATAAGAAAAAAAGTGCGACATCTGTATGTAATATGGTAAATGTAACTTTGTTATTTAATACAGATGATGGCATGCGATTAATTAGATAACATGCAGTAAGAACGGCATCTGTCCAATACTGTTTAGGGACATGCATATTGAACATGAGTTCGAGCCACATCTAAAATGTGTCGATGTTTGCGTTCGGCTATACCATTTTGTTGAGAGGTGTGGACACAACTAGTTTGATGAATCATACCACGATCAACACAGAAACTGTTCACAGAAGATTGAGTATACTCGAAAGCATTATCAGAACGCAGAATTTTGATACGTTTATCAAACTGAACATAGACTTCAATATAAAAGATAGATAACACATTTGGAAACTCAGATCTTTCTTTCATTAAATAACACCAAGTCATTTTGGAATAATCATTATTAAAAATAACAAAATATTGAAATCATTTCGGACTTTTGACTCTAGACAGACCCCAAATATCAGAATGAACAAGATCAAAAGACTCTAATTGACGACTCTCACTACGACGAGGGAATGAACTACGGTGGTGCTTGCCTAACTGACAAGCCTCACATTCAAGACTAGAAATATGATTCAAACTAGGAACAACTTGACACAACTTAGCCAAAGACGGATATCCCAAACGATAATGTCACTGCAACGGAGAAATAGAAACAGAAGTGAAGGCCTTTCTAGGTAGATCCAAGTAGTACACTCCATTTTTTTCATGTTCCGAACCAATCATCTTCTTCGTCCCGAGGTCCTAAAAATACACGAATTAGAAGAAAATGTAACAGAATATTGAAAAGATTTGATTAACTGGCTCACAGATAACAAATTAAATAAAAAATTAGGCACATATAATGAATCAAATAATGATAGTGATTGAGTAGAGTGAATGACACATTTTTCAAGCACATGACGAGTAGACCTATCAGCCAAGATAATATTATGTTTCATGGAACTACGATTATGAAAGAGAGATGTTATATCAGACATGTGAGAGCTTGCTCCTGAGTCGATGACCCAAGAGGTGGATGGTGACTGAGTTGCCACAAAAGCAGGATTACCTATATGTGCCATGGTTGCAGTAGGTTGGGAGGTGGTACTAGCAAGTGCGTTCAACTTTTAGAGGATATGTTCAAATGGAGATGAGGTATCAGACGCTGAAGTCTGATTGAAACCCGAAGTATCATCTCTGGGAGCAGAAGTGGTGACCTGGGACTGCATATTTTTATCATGCACTTGATGTACATATTCTGGTTTGTCCCACTTGTCCCAACAATAGTCTTCCACATGACCGAGCATTCCACAATAGTTACACACCACCACCACCGCGACCACCACCATCACCGCGGCCACCACCACGACCATTGTCTCTACCACCACAACCTCCTCCTCGACAAAAACTACGACCACCATCTCTACCGCCACGTCCACTACCACGTCCACCACCAAGACAACAACACTAGAAACTAGGGCATAAGATTTAGTACTTGGCACCACAGAACTCTGTCCCAGAAAGGAACGATTGAGACGGGATAAAGTATCTGCCACCGTAGGTAACTGCTTCCAGCAAGGATTTGAGCTTTATAAGGTTCGAGCGCAGGATCCAAGCCGGCTAGGATAAGTGAAACATGAAACTCTTTCTTCTGTCTCCGAGCTTCCTTCAAATCAGTAGTAACATGATGATATTGAAGCAGTTCCTCCCACAAAGTCTTCTTTGAAGCCAAATATTCATTCACAGGCTTCCCATTTTGCTTTGTATTAAACAATAACTCGTACAACTCATAGATACGGGCAACGTTTCACTTCTGCGAATGTGATTCTTCCAGAGATACCCAAATCTGTTTGCTTGATTCATACCACTGAACATTAGCAGCGATATGTGGTTCCATACTATGCCACAACCACGGCATAGCGTATGCATCTGTACTCATCCAATCTTCATACTCAGCGAAAGTTTCAGGCGGGAGGGTTCTTCCGTCAAAAATTTTAACTTCTTCTTCGCCCTTAACACCACTTTGATAGACTTGGATCAGGTAAGGTAGTTCGCACTATTGAGTTTCACCGTTGTAATCGACTTTCCCAATTCATCATTATGAATAACAGTAAAAGGAGAACCACCTCCGCTACCACCACCACTATTAACCTCGTTAGAAGATTCGGTCCCCACCATACTTGCAGATACAACAGAAAGACGAGATCTTTGAAACCCTAGATCTCACAACGAATCTCAATCGACGACGAATAACCAACGGAGATCTGTAGAAACCCTAGATCTCATAAACGAACCACGAACAACGAACGACGAGCGAATCATGAAAAGTAGACGAAAAACAGCCAATTTTTTTTAAGAATAAGAGAGGTACAGTACTTTCAAATATATGCTCTGATACCAAGTGAAGTTTGGAGATGGAGAGGAGAAGGAAAAAAAGTAGGAGAAGAGAGAATATGAGAAAGGATATTACAAGAGCCTTAAACCCTAGGTTTCATCTCATGTCTATTTATATTGATATGCAATATACCCACAATTACTATTATACTCTCATATGATAAATAACAAAATAAAATAAAACACTCGATAAATATGTTGTAACATTCATGAATATGGTCACAGAGGCACGACAACGGCATGATTTTGGCGTATCATAGTATACTCCGTAGTGCCTTGTTGTATCCGAAATGTGTTCGACATGGCAATACGCCGCCATGGAATCGATATTTGGAGTGCCTGTGTTTCTTAAATAAGAGGTTATTGCCATTTGGTACAAGAAGGTACACTCGGAAGATAAAGTGAATAAGTCGGTTAAGTATTGTTACCACTGCAGTGGTAAAAGTGTCTTAAATCTTAATGGGTTGTGCTTGCCAACATTAGTGGGCATTGATTAGATTATTGTATCAGTGTCCATAATAAGGCCTATGGACTTTTCAGCACATCGATAAAGGTTGTTCGGATTTATAGCCGATGTACCATACAATGCGCTCTGGAAAGATTATTTCTTTTTGTTTTTTTAGAACTAATTGGGTAAGAAGATGGATTCTTTGATTTAGATATTTCTACCTATTTATTCTATTTATTCAACTTACTAGAACTTATGCATTGTTAACAAGAACTAAGGTTCTGGTCATAGTAATAGGAAAAAAAGTCTGGTCTGTGCAGGAGAAACATTTAAAGAGCTTGTTGGTAGTGCATACTATGTGGCTCCTGAAGTGTTACGGCGAGATTACGGACCACAAGCTGATATATGGAGTGCTGGAGTGATACTTTACATCCTTCTTACCGGTGTCCCTCCTTTTTGGGCAGGTTTTGATCTCGTTAAATATAACACGTTGAATGTTTTCGTCTTACCATTCAATAATTTTTTAGATGAGGGTTTTTGCTTGTCTGCAGATAATGAACAGGGTATATTTCAAGCTATTCTAGGTGGCAATATTGATTATACTTCCGATCCTTGGCCTTCTATATCTAGTGGTGCAAAAGACCTTCTCAATAAAATGTTGCAGACAGATCCAAAAGCGCGGCTCTCTGCAATTGAAATCCTGAGTAAGTAAAAAAAAAATTAGGCTTAGATGTTACCTTGTTTGTCATTTGAAATATTTCTGGTCCATGTGAATTAGATGTTAAAGTAAAAACATAATTTTGTTCCACTCAGACGCCCTCCATCTCTTTCCCCTCTATATGGGTTTCCACTTATCTGGTTTAATAATTTAATAATCACAGAGCACCCATGGCTTAAAGAAGATGGTGATGCGTCTGATGAACCAATGGATATTACAGTCATAACAAGAATGAAACGGTTCCGAGCGATGAATAAACTTAAAAGAATAGCCTTGAAGGTGACATGATTGTTTTTTCACTTAAATTGTATTCTGACACATCTTAACAAAATATTAACCCTTTATTATTTCATTTTATCAGGTGATTGCAGAAACTCTTTCGGAAGAAGAAATCATGGGCTTGAAAGAAATGTTCAAATCTATGGATGGTGATAATAGTGGCACAGTAACTTTTGAAGAACTAAGGGATGGTCTAAATAAATGGGGCACCAAGCTCCCCGATTCTGAAGTTATGCGGTTGTTGGAGTCGGTACGCTACATAGACCCTCCAGTCAATACTCAGATGCTTTTGTTTCCTTTTTTTGTTTCTGTGATTTATGTTTTTAGATAAATCAATGCTGCTTAATCAGTCTCCTATCCAAATTTGTGCAGCTGAATTGTTTTATATTTTTACATACAGTTCCTTATCAATGATCTACAATGTTCTAAATGGTGGTAGGCGGGTGCGTGGCGGAAAGAGTCCGTCTACCGTCTAGGCACCGTCTAGACGGTTGATACATTTTGGACATTTTTTACATTTTATCACAGTTTTTTTTGCATTATATACATATTTTAAGGATGTTTTATGCATAACTATGTTGTAGAACGAAGATTTTTTAATTTTAGTCTTGTAAAAGTGAACCATAGGCCCATAATGCTTGCAAAACCGTTTGGCCAAAATATCTTGTTAGGTATTACTCCGCCTAGGCGCCGCCCTACACCCGTTGCCAGACTACCAGCCTTTGAACACAGGTTTCTCAGACGAGGACTTCATGTGCCTTTGTTGGTATATTAGAATGTATTATGGGGTTTTATGTAAGATAGAGGGTTATATGGCTATATATATATATATATATATATATATATATATAGCCAAGAGATTATAAAAAAAAATAGAACTCCAAAATATTCTACATGGTATCAGAGCACAAATCCTAGCCGCCATAAACCCTAGCCGCCAAACCCTACCCGCCACCACCACCACTGCCGCGCCGCCACCGCACCGCTCGCCCACCACCACCGTCGTCGCCGCCGCCACCACACTTCCGCCACCACCGCGAAGCCGCGACACCTGCGGAGCCTGCAGTAGCCTTCTGTCGCGGTTCCCGACGTCTCCCGTGGGTCGTTCCGGACGTTGATGTCACGTCCCAGTCCCAAAATACCGAGGGACTAGACACGTGGCAATGGCCAGCTACGCATTCAAGCAGACTCATGTCCGACTCGAATACGTATAAGCTGTCTAATGTGAACTCTAGTCCAAGAATCTACGAATATACATATAAATGTCAAGTATCTAGATCTCATCCATAAGAACAGTATATGAACTAAATAGCAAACTGGAATAAATGCTGAAAGTAAAGTTACTGTCTAATATCCAGCAAGAATAATACTAAATCGGGTGGAGACAAATCCACTACCGATAAAAGGAAAAATAGAGACAAGAAAATATAACTAAAACATGCTAGAAAATAACTAAGTATAAGCAGGGCCATCAACTGCTATCGTACCCTCGTCTGGTGTCGGTCCGTAAAGTTGCGGGTGCTCCTCGTCTGCTAAATCTGGAAAACAAAACCAGGTCCTCAGTGGGACGTAACAAGATACAAAAGAATACGAGCCAAAAGTACAGTAAATGAACATGTAAGGTAGACTAGAAAATAAACACAAGAGAAGCAAATAAGACACGAGAAATCACTACATCTAAGATGGTGGCGTGCCGATGGTGCTATCAAACATGACTACAAGCAAATTGGGGTAACCGCAACTCAATGGGAGATCACGGTCCTATAGAAAGTAGGCCAATGGGGACTCCCAATCTATAGTATAGCTCTTTCGCAGCCCAATGGGAGCTCACGAATGGGGTAGTCAAATGAACAAGTCTCTATCGCAGCACAATGGGTACTTACCGTCGAGAATGCTCAAGTATAGTCAATGCCTAATAACGATCATCTAGGAACGTAAAGAAACCAATCGATTCAACTCCACGAAGCGTAGAGTAACCATATACCATCACAATATGTCTATGGAACAAATAGTGATCCATGGAAAAGAGCAAATAATGTACATGCACGTAAAACGAGAAAATAAGACTAGAGCAGCAGGAATAAATCAATATGAAAAATACATCAAGAACTATATACGACAAGAAAATAACAACTAAAAAGGAAAGCATGCAAATAATGTGCAAGAGTTGGCAAGGTATCTTGCACGACAATGTATAAATATGTCAAGGGAATAAGTAGCAAAACTGCAGGGTTTGTCAAGGTATACTTGCCTGGGGTTCGAATACCAACAATTGTCCCTGTGTCAGTGGATCCTGCAGGTACTCCTCCAAAAGCTGTAATAAACATCACCAACAGTCTCAGAAAATATCAAATAGCTAGAAACGTCTGTCCTTACGTCCAATTTGGACACAGGGGCACAAATGACATTTCCGGGCCAAAGCGGGGTCCACATGTGGGCCACTTTGCACCGAAAAGCGTGTCAGGGTCAAAGGTCTCCAATTTTCTCAAACTCAGTGTCAACAAGTCAGGAACGATGATACGAACCCAACGGAACTTCCAGAATTGGATTCCGATGAGCCGATCACAAAATCGTCCGTCAAGTGGAGCCGGTGGGGCCCACGATACGCGATTTTGTCAATGTTCTCAGAATTAAACCAAACTTGGGTCACAGGACCAGCGTATTGCTACGAGTCCGATGGCGCAAGTCTCGTCTCGATCCGACGTGTGTACACAAAGTTACAGCGTATTCCAGAATAGGCGGATACGGGACGTTGTCGGCGGATACGCGTTGATTCCGGTGTGCACGCACATCCAAATCAACTTCTGCGAAATCCCGCACTTCCGTATCAACGTCGCGCGCGTTTCGGTAAAGACCGCGTGCGACCAAGTCGTCCCGTTTGGCGGGGCGCACTCAGTTCTGGGGTAAAATATGGCGTTGTTTTTCCTGTTTTTGGATCGCAATTTGCGATCACCACAGGACGCGACACACCGAGCGAGTTGTACGGGCATCGAGAGGGTTATACAGTCTACGCGTTGCAACAGACGGAATCGAAAAGGGAATCACGAGGAGAGAGGAAACGTTACCTGAACAGGGCTCTAAAACTGAGATTCTCGTGTCCGAGTGTCTGGATCGTGTCCTGCGCTGACCGTGTCCGGTACTGCTGTGTCCGTGTCCACTGCCCTGTCCAGGCTAGGGTTTAGGATTGGAGGGCTGCCGGAGACTCGCCGTTCTGGTCGGCGGAGTCGAGGCAAACGAGCGGCGGGTTCAGGCGGGTTCGAGGGAGAAGATGGCCGGACGGGGTATCGAGATCGGGATGAACAGGAAGTCGGAGATGAACGGAAGGGGGTGGCCGGAGGTTGCAGCTCCGGTGGGGGTCGATGTGGTGGTGGAGGCTGTTGTAGTCGGGCTCCGGCGCCAGGCGAAGGAGGGACGAGGATGGCGGGGAGGAGGTGTAGTGGCGTCGGGGTGCAGCGGGGTCAGGTTCGTCGAGGTCGCAGCGGGGGTGTCCGGCCGGAGGTGGACGACAACGACGATGGTGCTCGGGATCCGGACGGTTCTGGCGAGGGGCGTTCAGGCTGCTCTGAGCAGTAGGGCCTCCGGCGGAGGATGAGGCGGATGAGGGAGGAGATAGGAGGAGTAGGAGACGGAGCGAGGAGGGGAGATGGGCGGTGGCGGGTCAATGGCGGAGGGTTCTAGGCCGGAGAAGAAAGGGGAGGTCGATCTCGATGCAGCGGCGGGCTGAGGCAGGGTGCAGCAGAGGGAATGCTACTCCGACGAGGTCTTCGTGGCGGAGGAAGACAGGGAAGGGAGGCGACGGCGGGGCTGAGTTAGGGTTTCGGCGGCTGGGCACGGGATTCGAGGGTCATTTATAGGTTGTGAACAGTAATCCCGATGAGAATTGGGATTATGGTTCAGGCATGGGTTTGGGTTCGGCCCGACCCGCTTAGTGTTTAAGTACGGGTTTGGGTCTGCGGGTTTCGGGTCGGGTTTAGATCCGACCCGACCCGATAAGGCTGGGTTCGGTTTAGTGAACCGGGTCTGGGTTGGTTTGGGTTGGTTTGGTTCAATTGAACCGGGTTTATTTTAGGGGTTTAATTAGGTTTATTTATAACTTAGTTTCTAGGGCTTTAAAAATGCTTCCGGGGTCCAATAAATTCACAGAAAATTATCCTATGTCCGGTTTTCCATTTTACACCATAAAATATTATTTCTATAATATTTTAATATTAATTAACAATATTTAAAAATAATTTAATCACAAAATACCTAGGTTTTAATTACAGAAAAATTCCAGAAAATTCCAGAAAAATTGTAAAAAACCAAATTAGAAATTCATGAAAATCAGGGGACTTACAGTTGACATCGAAGGCCTAGATCCGATGAGGGAGAGGCATGATCGGGTCTAGGAGAGGACGAAGAGGACGAACGTGAATCGTGGGACGGATGTGAGGTGATCGAAGAAGAGGAGGATCGATGGAGGAGATCATCAAGAAGTTGGACCCTGCGGAGGTCGCAACGTTGATGAAGCTGATGAAACTGTCGGCTGGTGAGAGCGCGACACGAACACCGGCGAAGTTGGAGCTTTCCTCTATCGATCTGAAGCTTGATGGACTGGCCACCTACCTGAGTTGGTCACGACGGGTGAGGAGAACCCTCGCAAGGAAGAACCTGGAGGGTTTCTTGTCAGGAGAGAAGACAGAGCCGGATGAGGGCTCAGCAGGATGCGACGAGTGAAAGTCCACTCATATGGTGATATACATTTGGCTCCTCAATTTTTAGTCTAGTCGATCGCCGCCACAGTGGATGGCCTTGAGATGGTAAAGGACGTGTGGGAGAAGTTGAGGAGGACCTACGATGGTGTGGCGAATAACTTTAGGGTTTTCCAGATCAAGGGGGAGTTCAACGACACAGTACATGAAGAGAAGACGGTACAGGAGTATGCCACGGAGTTGGAGTGTTTGTGGTTGGATTACGATCACTCCTCTGATCGGACGAGCTGCGAGGACCCGAAGTGTAAAGAGAGACAAGTATGTCTGCAGGAGAGGACGATGAAGTTTCTTAAGGGGCTGGCCGCAGTATTTGCTCAGAGGACAACACTACTTCTAGCCCAACCGAAGATCCCTACACTTGAGGAGGCTATCTCGATCATGATCCAGGAGGAGACTCGCATCAAGCTGCAGGCAGGAACAGGTGGTTCTCCTGAAGTGAAGTCAGCACTGGCGGTTGCCAATTCAGGCGACACATGACCTAAGGGAGACCCCCGGCAGTGCTACTACTGCGGGAAGATTGGCCATCTGAGGTATGCTTGCATCAAACCACCCAAGGAGGGAGATTCAGGTAGTGGACGTGGACAGTTTGGAGGACATGGCCGTGGTCGTGGGGGTCGACGGGGTGGTCGAGGAGGTTATCGAGCGAACCTGCTGGTAGCAGAAGGCGAGGGAACTGGTGGCGCCTATACTGAGGAGGATCAGACACTGCTGGACATGCTGGAGGTACTCAGGAGAAAGCAGAGAGCGTCAAGCAATGGAGACAGGGGGAGTGGGACCGAGGAGGCGTCCACCTCAGTCTTCGTCAGAGACAACGCTGCCATGTATGCCCATTCATCGGAAGGTACTGACGACTCACTCGCCCTTGCATCTGTGTCTTCCCTTAGATCGTCGGACTGGATTGTCGATTCGGGTGCGTCTCGACACGTGACAGAGAATGCTAGTGAGTTCTTTTCCTACACTCACCTAGCAATGACGAACAACATTCAAACAGCCGATGATACTTTCCAGCCAGTGTTCGGTAAGGGTACTGTCGATTGTACAGGTTCAGTAAAATTATCCAATGTTTTGCATGTTCTTTATTTTTCAGTCAGTCTTTTGCCCATTAGTTCTATAATCCTCCAACTAAAATGCATTGTGTCTTTTGATATTCCTAAGGTGATCTTCCAGGAGAAGGAGACGGGACGAAGACTTGGGACTGACACTTGGCATGATTGACTGTGGTACCTGGATCGGAAATGGCTAGATTCGGCATTGGTGTCTGTGGCAGAGGGCAGGAATGGGAGGACCGAATATGAGTGCCGAGTGTCACATCCCGATCTCCCGCAGGAATCGGTCGTCCCCGCTAGGCGCAACTCACCGCCCCAACGCTCCCGCGGGACGATAGTTTCCATCGGGACGTGATGCCTTGCGAGCCTGGAGTTGCGTCCGCGCAAGACAAATACCGGAACGATCGTTGATAACTAGTTCACCAAGTCGATATAGCGGAAACATAGAATAAATACAAGTATGAATACATAAACAAGCTCTTTATTGATAATAAATAAGGTTACAAGCGGCGCTAGGCCGAGATTACAAGTCGCTCAAGATCTCTCTCAAACTATAAAGACGTGCCAAGCTGCTTACAACTTGGGATGATACATAGGCGATGTTCCAACATTATGTCATGTATATGTGCTCAAGCTCCGGACGCAACACTCCAAGGCTCCAGAGCGAACTCTACGTCTTAGCGCGCACGAGGGGACATTCCGCACCGAACGAGGTTCTCCCGCACCCTGCAAGCAATCTGGTGGGTTATCAGTACATGTATGCACTGGTGGGGAGGCTTCTCGTCCGCTCGACAAATCCAACACGTTATATTAGTTCCGTGCACCAACTATTAAGTTATCTTTTTAGTCTTGCCTTAGGATTAATTTCATGGCATAAGATACAACCTAACTCGTGTGGCAGTGCGCCGTGCGATAAACGGAAAACACGGCGATACTTACCAACTTATCATTTGTCCTTCCCTGTCCAAGTATAAAACCAAGTTAAACCAAGCTAAACCAAGCACGAATATATATATATATATATATATATATATATATATATATATATACACATATATATATAGAAATACCAAGATCCTTAACGAACACATGTATGCTACGAGCGTGTTTCTAAATCAGGTGCACGATATACACAAATTACGATACTCATAATACTTTGTGACTCAGGTTGTGCAGATGCGTTATACTCAGGCCGTACAGATTACTCAGATGTCTTATACTCATATTACACAAACATGTTATACTTGTATAGGCATGTTATACTCAAACTACTAAAATGTGTTTCAAAGCTTCAGATCACTTGGTCCAATTAACGATCTGCACGCATAGTGCGTCGTACATCCGTTATTTGCCACAAGTTTCTACGAGCCCATACACGGGTTGCCGCCACGTATGAAATGTACTTAATGATACATAACCGCTAGGTCGGCTCACAAGGTCACACAATTCTTCCACTCGGCATAGGGTCGTCTGCCTAACCGCTAGGTCGGCTCACAAGGTCATAGGTACATTTCAAGTTCACGATTCTTATCGAGCAAATTCGTTGCACGATACTCGTCCCAAATTCCTAAGGTCAAACCATTGTTCTTTCGTACGGGGTATTCTACCAAAGCTCGTTTCACTCATATTTGTAAACATTGAGCACAGATTATTCTATCCACATCAACACGTTCATTCCATCAAATCCACGATGTATCCACGTCGCAGGTCAAACCCATCGATTTGCATAGTCTATCTCCTCCATTACGTTTGATAGAATTCACCTATCCATTCTTTTCTAAGTCTAGACCACCAAGTCACGATCCCATTCTAAATCTTCGATATAAATAATAAACTCTAAGTCGTCCAACACGATCTACGTATCCGTTCATGAAACCATCCAGCATATCTTACTTCACGTTCTAGACTAACTCCTCCTCAAAACACTTTGATTCCTTTGTATCCTGAAGCTCATCTTATCGTGTCGAACCACAAGTCAAGACGATCCTTTAATTACCACGCTCCGGTCTCCCGCAAGTTCAATCATCCCCGTTGGACGTGAAATTACCACGCCAACGCTCCCGCGGAATAACCGTCCTAATCCGGACGTGGCGCATGTACGAGCATGAAATTTCACTCGTACAAGACATAAACGTCAAACGTTATGGTTATCATCGAACGAACAGACATCTTATCGTTTACACTTCGCTCAATCCAAGATATATATCCTTTAAGTCATGTCCGTTCAGGCCATGATCATAATTCGTCTAGCAAAATCATCCAACTTCAATGTTACCGTTTGATCAATCCGTAGTTTACTTTTAACATTCCTCAAACAACTAAGTTCAAATCCTCAAGCAAAGCCTATCCAACTTTGTTACTTTTCATTCATCGAGTTCATTTGTAAAATCTTCGAACATGTTCCTGCGAGTTCGATCATCCCCACCGGACGTGAAATCACCATGCCAGCGCTCCCACGGGATAATCGTTCTCGTTTAGGCCCGATGTCGAGTATTACTTTTCGAACTAGATTTTAGATCGTTCGTCCAAGTCAAGATTAAATCCGTTATCGCATACCTCAATCATTGAACCAAGATTTTCTAAATTGCATCAATCCATGCCATCTTCCAACTATCGATATTATATAAAGTCTCCCCAAATTCGAAACCATAGCATTCGTACTCAAACTGAACTCCATCGAGCGATATCCTACTCAATTCTAAATTTTTCATGCGCGCATTCGTTCGCGCCATTATTTCAATTGCACTAACTCCGATCGCATCCCCGATTATTCCATCTCAACTCAAGTTTCAATTCGTTTGATTCAATTCAAAATCGCTCGTACGATCTACTAAGTTTTCTCGACCAAGGTATTGATTTCCATTACCTTGAATCCCTATTCTATATAAGCCTAATCGTTTGTTCAACACTTTCTAACTCGTTTAAATGAAATCTCGCGCGATTCCTTCGAATTCGCTTACTTGTTAGGCGATATTTATACTAAGGCTTCACACAATTACGTCGTTTGCTGCTATACTCGTTTAATACTCCGAAATTCATGATTCGTTCGAACATTTCTAAGCCGACCAATATACCACTTAGGGTTCGAGTTATACTCTATGAATCTTTATAACTTATTTTATTCTCAATTCGCTTATTCGATCCTGAGACTATCGCATACACCACTCTAGAATCGAGTTATCCTATTAACTCCTGAATCGTGTTCGCATCGTTCACTCGTATATCCAATTCGTTCCTTAGAACTCCAGCACGATCCCTATTTTCGCTGCCTTGACGATCTTAGTCTCGTATGTACCTCTATCGATAGTCCTCCATATAAGCCATGTTTTGAATCGTAACTTATTGCTACGAATAACCGTCCAAACTATATCTCAAAATCCAAACACGAATTCCATTATTCGCCTTACCGGTACTCTGATAACATCTCTATCGATTTTCATTCTAAGTCCGACTTTATTCTTATCCGAACGATACCCAAATCTCGCTTGCAACCTGTTCGCACCAAAAGGTCTAGGTGCACGATACTCAACACAACTTAGCCGGAAGGTTGTGTGCATAGGTAACTGTCCGAATGATATTCTATCTCGCGCACTAACCCGCTTGGTGTTCACGTATAGGTATTCGGGTTCACATATAACTTGTAGATTCTAACACGAGTCTATTCCCACGAAGTCTGACACAGATTGGTACAAAGGCCTTCGCATCGTAATCCCGTTCAAGCAATCATATCATTCACATGTACTTTTCGAAAATATTTAGACTCATTGTATGGAACATCCCGTTGGAACATTGAGAGAGAACGTTTGTAACATAACCCACGAACGAGCTTTCGAAACTGAGAAAATCGATAAGAAGTCCAAGGACGTAAAGCCATGCTCTGATACCAATATGCCACGTCCCGATCTCCCGCAGGAATCGGTCATCCCCGCTAGGCGCGACTCACTGTCCCAGCGCTCCCGCGGGACAATCGTTTCCATCGGGACGTGATGCCGCGCGAGCCTGGAGTTGCGCCCGTGCAAGGCAAATACCGGAACAGCCGTTGATAACTAGTTCACCAAGTCGATATAGCGGAAACATAGAATAAACACAAGTATGAATACATAAACAAGCTCTTTATTGATAATAAATAAGATTACAAGCGGCGCTAGGCCGAGATTACAAGTCGCTTAAGATCCCTCTCTCTCTCAAACTATAAAGGCGTACCAAGCTGCTTACAACTTGGGATGATACATAGGCGATGTTCCAACATTATGTCATGTATATGTGCTCCAGCTCCAGACGCAACACTCCAAGGCTCCAGAGCGAACTCTACGCCTTAGCGCACGAGGGGACATTTCGCACCGAACGAGGTTCTCCCGCACCCTGCAAGCAATCTGGTGGGTTATCAGTACATGGATGCACTGGTGGAGAGGCTTCTCGTCCGCTCGACAAATACAACACGTTATATTAGTTTCGTGCACCAACTATTAAGTTATCTCTCTAGTCTTGCTTTAGGATCAATTTCATGGCATAAGATACAAAGCCTAACTCGTGTGGTAGTACGCCGTGCGATAAACGAAAAGCACGGCGATACTTACCAACTTACCATTTGTCCTTCCCTGTCCAAGTATAAAACCAAGTTAAACCAAGCACGAATATATATATATATATATATATAGAAATACCAAGATCCTTAACGAACACATGTATGCTACGAGCGTATTTCTAAATCAGGTGCACGATATACACAAATTACGATACTCATAATACTTTGTGACTCAGGTTGTGCAGATGCGTTATACTCAGGCCGTACAGATTACTCAGATGTCTTATACTCATATTACACAAACATGTTATACTTGTATAGGCATGTTATACTCAAACTACTAAAATGTGTTTCAAAGCTTCAGATCACTTGGTCCAATTAACGATCTGCACGCATAGTGCGCCGTACATCCGTTATTTGCCACAAGTTTCTACGAGCCCATACGCGGGTTGCCGCCACGTATGAAATGTACTTAATGATACATAACTGGTCTTATGACCTGACGAGCCGCCATTGACAAGTTATAGTCTTGGCATGGGAATGAAATGCAACGCAGGTAGCGAGCCACGCTACACGCCTTTCCGTCCGAAGCAAACGACTATCTGAATGTTCCTGACAGGTTCGGATCGGTCCCGTTGCAACCAGCGTACTGTCCGCAGGAACCATAAGCCTGTGCACAGGTTGTCCATGACCATTGACGATCAACACTAAGCTTTTATTATATGCAACATTTTAAGGCCTTGAATGAACATAGCTATTTGACATAGTGCGAATGCATTTTCTCGTTCAAAGATCTCATGATCTGGTGTGTTCCATTCAATGCACCGTTTATACTGACGTTTTACTACTTATTGCAGCTTCCGTTTTGGGCGTTGCCTTGGCGACCCATCGGTCCCGAAGACTTTTCATGTTTCTATTATTTTGCTTGGAACGACTATTTTGATAGTCTTCCTGCCACCGATAAGTGAACCATGATCTAATTGTGCTTCCCTATCGAAGCAATGTCTATGTGACGAGCATTTCAAGACATGAAACAATATACTTGAAGGAACATATAAGGAACAAAAGTAACGCTACGAGGTGAGATTATAAGAACTGTAAAGCGAGCATACCATTTCGTTTAACCGATCTACTTCCATGTTCTATGCAAAGAGATATAAGATGGGATTATTCTCTTAGCTAGATGTGTTCTTTCTTTATTAGCATGCAAGGGGTGATTCATCTTGCGACTAGCATGTATTAACCATATTTTTAAGTGTACAGGCTAAGCAAAGACAGGTTCATCGTAGCCATCCACCTTAGCGATAATTCGTCTCGGTCGAGCGATACTCCGAGCGAGCCTTTGAGAGTCTAAGTCTGAACTCTGAAGGGCCAAGTCTGAAATCCTTTGCCTCAAGTAAGTCCTGAGCAAAGAGGGTCGGGTCATCGCACTTGTGCCGTTTGAATCGGCTATCCGCATTGATGCGGAGCGGGTCGTTACACCGAGGATATACTGATACTCCACCACTGGCGGTTTGTGCACTCCTCGTTTGATATTTTGAGTAGGTTGTATCCATCTATTTATGAGAAAGCAAATACGGAGAAACTAATATGTGATGCATGTGATTTAGGCAAACTTACTAGGAGCTCATATGTTAGTGCGGGCCATATGAGCTATTCTGTTTTTGATATTATACATTCTGATATTTGGGGGCCGTGCGCCACAACTATTATGAATGGTTACAAGTATTTCGTTTCTTTTATTGATTGTTCCTCTCGTATCACCTGGCTGTATTTGATGAAGAATAAGAGTGATGTCTTTGCCTGTTTCCGGGACTTTCATAAACATGTCCAGACTCAGTACAGAGCAATGGTGAAGGTACCGAGGTCTGACAATGGAACAGAGTATACCAACAAAGCACTTGAGGAATACCTGTCAGCCCAAGGGATACAGCATCAGACCATCTGTGCATACACACCAGCACATAATTGAGTGACAGAAAGGAAGAACAGACATCTTCTGGAGGTGGCAAGGAGCATGATGATCGCCATGAATATCCCACAAAGTCTGTGGGGGCATGCAATGTTGACAGCAGCTCAACTGATCAACATGATGTCCTCGAAAGTACTGGGATGGAAGTCTCCATGTGAGATATTGCAAGAAAATAATAGTGGGATACTCCCGCTGAAGGTGTTTGGCTGCGTATGTTTTGTGAAGGACAACAGACCGTCTGTTGGAAAACTTGACCCTAGAGCAATCAAGTGTGTCTTTGTGGGCTATTCAGCGACTCAGAAGGGGTACGTATGCTGGAGCCCAGTAGAGAAGAAGAGGTTTGTGAGCATGGATGTTCACTTCAGAGAGCTTGAGCCATACTACCGTCAGGAGGGAACCTCATCCATGGACAACTCACCTGACACTGAGAGTATAAGGCGAGACAGGGAGATTGGTGAGAGTTTGGTGACCGAATTAGGAGTATGGCATAGAGGAACGGTTGATGAGGAGAGTGAAGAGGAACAGGGGAAGGAGATGAGAGGTGTTAGGCCCACGACTCAGGAGGAGTTACTTACCTACAGCAGGAAAGTGAAGCAAACTGCAGGACCAGTACCTATAGTGCCAGTGCCAAGTCCCTTGCCTGCGTCCGTCTCGACTCCTGATACACCTACACCACCACCACCAGATTTTTCTTCAGGCGATATCATTCTTCCTACCCCTCCCACACCATTATTAGTACGGAGGACCACTCGCAGCAATACGAAAAATCCTCCTGATAGATATGGTTGGGACCTTGTTCAGTTTGTTTCATATGATAACATCTCTTCCTTCTCATGGAGCATACATTGCGTCTTTGGATATTATTACTGTACCTAACAATTGACAGGTTGTCAAGAACGATCCAAAGTGGAAAGCGATAATTCCTACTTTGCTTTAGATGATACGCCTCGCTAAACAATGGGTAGACATCCTCTGAAGTCATCAGAAAAAGAGGAAGGACAAGCCGCCAAAGCTCCGTTGGCCGCCTACTCCACCACCTACAGCCTAGGCGGCTAGGTCGAGGTGGCCGCCATTTAGAACACTGAAGATCTAGAGATACTAAGAGTTATAGTCTCAATTATTTAGGATCAATCATTCATGAAGGAGAAGGAAACTGTTCATTTAAAAGTAAAATGGATAAAGTGAAATGTTTCTGGTTTTCTGATTATAGTAGACCCATGAAGTTGAAAGAGAAGCTTTTTAAGACAATTTTAAGACCATTCATGCTTATTTATTTGAAATTTTGGGCAATTAAGAAATTAATTATATATTAATGACACTAGATTGAATGATAAGACAAACAGGAGTGTATTGTTGGATGTTAGAGGTGGGACAATTGAGGATAAGATGAGAAGAAATAGTCTGAAGTGGTTTGGATGTGTCAACATAGATTGACAGAGCATTAGTTATGGTAGAATCAGCGACCTAATTGGTAAATTTAGCTTTCAAATGGTGACCTAGTTGGTAAATTTAGCACTATGGTGGCCTTGTTGGTAAATTGAGATGTCAGTTTCCTTCTATATAGTATTTGTTTATTGATGAGATCCCATTCCCAAATATCCATAGTTGAGAGGAGATCTAGCTGAATTTGACAACATAGAAGCTAATTTGTACTAAAATATAGGGCTAGTAGAAGTAGTTTGAAGAAGAAGAGAACCATATTTGAATTTAGGAAAAGAGCGGGAAATGATACAGGTCTAGATCTAGAATTCAAAAGAAGGAAAAATACATTGCAATTCTCTGGTCATTCCTCTCTAAACAAGGATCCTATTTATAGGGAAAATTCAGAATGAAAAAAAGAAGAGTATCTGATATCCTTATCATCTGGTTATCTAGTTGTCTTCCAACTGGATGATGACTGGATAAAAGAAGTTGACTCACTTGCTGACTGTACTCACTTGATGACTGGACATCCTCTGTTATGATGCTATATCAAAATGTGAAGGAAGGAGGGAAATTCAAATCTTCATTGATCTGAGCTCTGGTAATAACTCTTCACTAGCTGCTGATACATGGAGGAATGTATCAATACCCTCCCCTTATATTGACCTTGTCCCAAGGTCAATGAAGGAATGATTTTGATAAATTTGTCATAGGGAACCCACTGAGCTATAGAGAATGGATCATATGAGAATTCTGGCTAATGCTTAGGAAGTACGGGCTTGTCAACTGCTTCATACTGTACCACAAAATTTTCCTTCCGAATTGTTTCCCATTTGTGTGGATCAAAACAAAGATATACCCACCTCTCATATGAGCTTGTCTTAACGAGAGGCTCTGCGACTCTGGAAAACCACAATTGTTGTTCTTTGTCGTAAAACCATCCTCATGAATATAATGCATAAGCAGCAAACAACTGAGCCTCGTCCCTTGGCATGCTGTAAAATATGTAAAACAAAGTTGATAGATGAAATATCTCAAAATGTCCTTCCTGTAGTCGAGGTGCTGGCCTGGCATAATAACAAGATGGAATATTATACTCAGGTTCCCCTTTGGCATGCTCATCAGACCATGGTGAACCAAATGTCTTATGGAGATTTTCCGTAGCATTCAAGTTCAGTCCTAGTATTGTTAGATCAATCCCCAAAGCTAGAGATGCCAAATCTGGATCATTCATCCTTATAACACTTAACAAACCTAGCAAACCAAATCGGCCAGGAGTTGTTTGTGACCCCTGCATAGACTTCAGATTTTTATCCCTGTACGATTGGCTGACAGCAGAAATATGTTGCAAATGAAATTGTGACTGGTTCTGTGGGAGTTGATATTGCTGAATGAGCTGCTCATATGATCCCTTGCCAGAAGTTGGATTTAGAGAATTTAATGGTCTCGATCCCATGTTTGGGGGTCCATTGTTTTGAATCTGAGAGTATCTGATACTGAAAAATTTGATCCCTGGATCCCATACTGTCACCAGTTCTTCCTGGAATTCTTCTCCCAGCCTCAGCAACTTAGCATACAGTTGTCTTTAGTTTAGCTGTTATAAAACAAAATTGCTGAATCCTCCTTTAGGTCCAATACTTTCATGCATAAGGCTTCGGAGGAGCATTGTATCACTTAGATAGTAGCAAATATCCCCTAATGTCTGATAACCTTCATGTCGCTTAGCAATTGCTAAAATAGGTAAAACGAGCTCTATGAAGATAGCATCTTTAAGTTCCGGAT
Source organism: Iris macrosiphon (assembly GCA_036927795.1). Classification (NCBI taxonomy): domain Eukaryota; kingdom Viridiplantae; phylum Streptophyta; class Magnoliopsida; order Asparagales; family Iridaceae; genus Iris; species Iris macrosiphon. Next base: position 44,273 of record JAYESA010000971.1, on the reverse strand, counting down.
CTTCAACACCTTTATATGAATCCTGGTATTTTGCTTCTGCAAATCTTTTGACGTATGAAATCTGATAATTGATAAAAGGATCCCTTATGCCTCACCTTCATTGCATGAACTGAGATTTCCCCAAATTCCGGAAGGCAAAGAGCATGATCTGTTCTTATTTCCCCTGGATCCCATACCTTCAGCATATAATCTGCTTCCATAACCTCAAAACCTTCTAGCTGGTATTCATCTTTAACCCCTTCCTCCTCTTTCAGAAGAAGACCATTTCAGCGCAAACTGCTAAAGATGCAATCTGAACCCAAGCATCAGGGCGTGACTCAAATACAATGAGTAAAACACCTAATGGGCATGATATCTTCTCTAGGATCATCCCATCTGCAACCTCAGTCTTCTTTAAAACAAGTCCTATATGATCTTCCATGTCTGCAATTACGCGGATTGAATTTGAAAGGCTTGATCTCTCTCCAGGCTTCAAAGTCTTCCGAGATATCAGTGACTTCTCATATCCAGATTGTTGAGCAGCAATGACATCAGCCTCATTTCAGCTTGAAGCCATTTCTCATTCTTGTTTAAAGCATCTGCAATGTCCAACAAGATCTTCCTTCGGTCCTCTGATGATAAACTCTGAAGTCGTCTAGAACATTCCCTTGCCGAATCTGCTCTCTCACGTGAGCAAGCTTCTTTGGGCAAAACCCATAAATGTGCATCCTTATGGAAGGGTGTACCGACTCTCTCTCTCCTCGAAGTACTTTGATAATGTTATCAGTGGCAAAACCGCTAGTAGTTATGACAGGCGTGCCTATTTCAGCGGAATGAACTTTAGCCTTCACTTTGGTGGTGATACCTCCTCTTCCAATGTTCTAACCTCCAATTTCAGACCCCGCTTCTCGACATCATGATCTTTGGGAAACTCTTTTTCTATGATTTTACTTAATACGCCACAGGCTTCAGACTCGATAGCTTCTTGCATTGAATCGGCCAAAGCGGCAAGAAAATCATCATCACAGTGCTCAACTGTGACAAAATCTTTGCCATCCTCTTTTGAATTACTTGGCATGGTATTTGCTTCATCTGCCAACACTGGGTTCTCTAACTTGTGATGTGAATCAACAGAAGTAACTAGCCGAACTGTATCCTCTGTTCCTTGCTTCAAGATGCTGTAGCCATATCTTCAACTTCCAAATTACAAATATCTGTTTTGGTAATAATCTTGTTGAAAGTAAGAGCATTATCTGTTGAAAGTAAGAGCATTATCTGCATCTCTCCTCACTCCTTCGTCAATAACTCGAGTTCCTCCTCCTCTCACATGCATTTCATTAAACACCAGGACCTCGCATGGACCCCTGCATGCTTCCTTCCTCACAACCATATCATCGAACACATACGGGGTAAATTGGTACAATTTCTGCGGCGGTGAGATCTGCGGCGGCTGGTGGTACCACGACGACGGCGACGACTGGATTGTGTACCGTGGTGGCGGAGGAGAGTACGACATTGCCATCATCGACCGTTGCTGTTGTGGCGGAGGGACATAGTACGACGGCGATTGGACAGCATATTGTTGTTGGTACCAAGGTTCAAAAACTCGGTATCGGTATCGAACAGTTTGTATGAGTATCCGTATCGGCAGTATCGACGGTATCGGATCGGAGTATCGGATTTTTTGGTATCGGCTGAATCGGCAATATTTAAATAATTATTAATAAATTAGTAAAAAAAATAGAAAAATAATTTACATATTTATGCATTATTTAAGTATTTTTTATTTTATTTTTATTATAATTGAATAAAACAATAGTCATCCTTGCTGAATGGTTTACCTGCGATATATAAGAGAGAGAACACTTGCACATCACCAACCCTATATATATATATATATATATATATATATATATATATATATATATATATATATATATATATATATATATATTTGAGATGAGAGAGAACACTTGCAGCTGTTGTTCCTCTTTTTTTTCTCTGCTGTTTTTTTTTTTCTTTTCATCTGACCAAAACCTAAAGACCCTCCCCTCTCCGATGAAAGCAGCGGCAAGACGAAGAAGAAAGGAGTTCTTGGAAGATTACCTTATGGAAAACGAGGTAAGTTTAGTTTTTGAGATTTTTTTTGAGTAATTTATGTTTTGTGTGTATGTCTGTAGAAGAATTTGCCTTTATTTATATTTTTTTTCTACTATTTTGGTTCTTCATTATTGTTCTCTATTGGATTTGATGTCTGGAATCAATTTCTACTTTTTTTTTTGGCTTTTTGTAGAACATCTACTTTGTTAAAGTTCCTGTGATGATCTGATCTGATCTGATTTTTTCCCGTATCGGCTCGTATCGGTCCGTATCGGTCCCGTATCGACCAGTATCGGCCCGTATCGGTCGATACAGCCCGATACCATATTTTTCCTCAATGGATCGGCCGATCCCGATTTTTTTGGGCGGTATCGGATCGGCCAAGGCCAGATCCGATCCGATACGGCCGATACGTATAAGTATCGGCCGATACTTTAAACCATAGTTTAAAGTATCGGCCGATACCGATCCGATACGGCCGATACCGATACAGTTTGGCATGTCCCGATCCGATACCAACCGATATCCGATACTGACCGATACCGACATTAGAGGTCTCTTTTCCGGTCAATTCGGCAAAAAATATTGAATTAAAAAACAATTAGCAAGGGTGTAAAAGCATAGTAAGGTTGTAAAAACATATAAAAGAGAAAAAATTATCTATCGCATATAAATCAATCGACAATGATGACTACTATTTCATTCAATATCAAAAATACTAAGAAACAATACTGGAAATACTTTAAATTATGCATAAATGTATAAAATATATTCTCGAAAATGTTAATAATTTACTAATAGTTGTTTGCTTTCCGATACCAAAAAAATCCGATACTCCGATCCGAAATCGCCGATACTACCGATACCGCCGATCCCGATACTCATAGGAATGGTCCGATACCGATTCCGATACCGATACTTTGAACCTTGCTTTAAACCTTGGTTGGTACTGAACGTAAAAGGGCGGGGCCGTCATCAGCGGTGGATAGCCGGTGTACGGATCCGACGCGGATGGTGTACGGATCCGGCGCGGATGATGGTGGCGGAGGCGGTGGCTCCATGGCCGGAGTGTAGGATCGAATGAGCTCTTCATTCCTATATCTCGTCCACTCTTTCAACATATCCATTTTATGATCTAGTTCTAGAAGTATACATTCGATAGATCGGAGGCTCTCCTCCATGGTTCGGCGGCGAGGTTCCTCCAGTGACACCTGTCGAGAGCTCCAACAGCTTGAGATCGGAGGCTCTGATACCAATTGATGAGATCTCATTCCCAAATATCCATAGTTGAGAGGAGATCTAGCTGAAGTTGACAACATAGAAGTTTTTTTGTACTAAAATCTAAGACTAGTAGAAGAAATTTGAGGAAGAAGAGAACTATATTTGAATTTAGGGAAAGAGCGGAAAAAGATAGAGATCTTGATCTAGAATTCAAAAGAAGGAAAATTACATTGCAATTCTCTGATCATTCCTCTCTAAACGAAGAGTATCTGATACTCTGATACTCCTTATCAGCTGGTTATCTAGTTGTCCTCCAACTGGATGATGACTTGATAAAAGAAGCTGACTCACTTCCTGACTGTACTCACTTGATGACTGGACATCCTCTGTTATGATGCTATATCAACCTCTGAAAATGTGAAGGAAAGAGGGAAACTCAAATCTTCATTGAACTGAGCTCTGGTAATAACTCTTCACTAGCTGCTGATACATGGAGGAATGTATCATTTATCTTATTATGTACTTTATTTCTGTGTAAATTTAGCACTCAAACGGTGACCTAGTTGGTAAATTGATGAGCTTATAAGTGGAATGCCTTTCGATACCCACTAGGCACATTATGATTGATCCATATTTTGAAATTTAAATTATAGGGTAGAATTAGGTTTTGGTGAGAAGTCCATGTATCACCAACGTCATCACCATCCGAGCATTCTCCCATCATACCAAGTCTGCTATTTTGCACAAGAAAGCTGTACAAAAAATTTGACAAAATTTTCTTCACCCCAGAAAACTAGAGCCTGTACAAACGGTTCTTCTGGTTTCCAACTGAGGCTTCTGGTCAAGTTTTCTCCTAATCTATCTCTTGGATCAATACAAATATTACCTTCACCCCTATCACAACTTGGAGTTTTAGTACAGTGTCCAAGACTTTAACATGATATTAGACCAACCCAGGTTCAAATATCACTGGTGCATTATTTGAAAAAAAATTATACCACTTCGCGATTCCAACCAACATCCCAAAATGGGCATTCGATATGCGGAGGCATGTTGGAATAATATGAATATTTAGTCCTCAACTCTCATAGTAGCTCTGAAGTTTTGGTGAAGTGGTAGGGGCTTTAACAAGGCCGAGTACATCAAAAAGTTTTGGTACTGTGTCCGGGACTTTAACATGATATTAGACCAACCCAGGTTCAAATATCACTGGCGCATTATTTGAAAAAAAATCATACCACTTCGCGATTCCAACCATCATTCCAAAATGGGCATTCGATATGCGGAGGCATGTTGGAATAATATGAATATTTAGCCATCAACTCTCATAGGAGCTCTGAAGTTTTGGTGAAGTGGTAGGGGCTTTAATAATTTCCTCTCATAGCATTTCATATCTTCGTGATGAAGATGGCTTCAAATGCCATTTTCGCCTATGTGGTGGCAGTGGTACGCATCTGTCTTTATCCATCAATTACTTGCTTCACTGGAGGAGCGAATCTCCTGTGTTACTTTGTACCTCAAACTCTAATCTCAATAAGTGAGAGAGGATGCCAAAGAAAACCGCTTGGGATAGATCTGACTCTAGATGATTGATAATATAGATGAGGCATCCCTGAGGAAAGAATTTTAGTAGTCAAAACAGTGGGAGAACAGGTGCAGGTAGCATCAGTGCATTGGATGACAGTGTCAGGGGATGCATGTGGTGACATATGCGTTAGGGTATTCGGTAATGGTGGCAAAATCTGCGGGCTTAGGTCTTTGGGACCCAATAATTCAGACAAAAACATTGACGGTGTTTCTTAGGCTACTATGATAACGGGGACAACATTGGGTGCTGCGGTAGCTTTTTCTACTAAAGTTGTCATGGCAGTAATGTCAGAATCCACAATCGCCAGGTCCAAGGGGTTCTCAATAATGATGGAAAGGGGACTCAAATGGGTACGGTGATGGTATCGAGGGACAATGGTTCCGAGTGGGGCATGTGATCCTGAATATCAGGTTTCACCTACATGGAATTCTAAATCAACAAAAATAGCAAACAGTAAATGACTAAGGTATGTGGTCGAATGAAAAATCCATTACAAACCTGGACCAAACAAAAGCTTCTTCTTTTAAACCAGATCCTCCTGTTTGGTTGTACCTACGATCAAGTACTGTTTGGTTCAGTGGAGCCTCCATTTCGAAGATCAAATGATCTGATTTGCAATCAGAGGCTCTGGACCTTCTCTTTGATCCAAAACCTCTGGTCTGACTCGTATCGTTTTGCATCCACCTGCAGTGTTTTACATATTCTAGTGACATTGATGTCTTTAAGCGCTTGTTATGCGTAACATGACATGTAGATAAATTGTTCTCTATCGAAATGTCTCAATGCTTGTATTGCTATTATTATTTGATAATTGATATACTCTCTTTTGCCTAATTGGCCCAGCAAATAATTTGCTCTAGTTTAGTGTTATAAAGTTGTAAGTTGCATATAGTTTCTAAGCTATATCTTGTTCTCCAGAAATATGTTTTTATGGTTCTGAACACAAAATTGTAGTTGCATAAATCTGTCATTATTCATCCAATAGGAATTTAGTAGAATACTTGGCTTGTTTATTATTGATGTGGAGCTACATATATATAGGAGAAGCTAACCCCTCTCTCTACTATTCTACTCCATGTGGGACTAAAAAATCCTTTAATACTCTCGACACTTTCCCTCAAGATGAGCGATAGATATCAATCATCCCCATCTTGTCACATAGTTTAGAAAGACTCAATGAATTAAGACCACCCTTAGTAAGGCAATCTGCGACTTGCTCTTCTGAACGAATATGATCGAGCTTTAATATCCCTTTCTCTAGCTTCTCTTTGATGAAGAACCGATCGATTTCGATGTGCTTTGTTCTGTCATGCTGAACTGGATTGTTAGCTATACTTAGTGTAGCTTGACTGTCACTCAGAAGGCGCAATGGTGTTCCCTGGTCCAGCTTCAACTCTGCGAGCAGTGTTTTTACCCACAACAACTTTGAAACTCCCAGAGCCACAACTCTATATTCTGCTTCAGGGTCGATCATGCTACTACAGACTGTTTCTTGCTTCTCTATGAGACTAGGTTACCCCCCACAAAGACACAATAACCTGATGTAGACCTTTTGTCGTCCATGCAGCCTGCCCAATCTGCATCGCAGTACCCCTCAACACCCATGTGTCCGTTCTTGAACCATAGCCCTCTTCCAGGAGCTCCCTTCAGATATCTCAGAATATGAAAAACTGCATCCATGTGGCCATTCCTTGGATCATGCATATAGCGACTCACTACACTCACAACAAATGAGATATCATGACGAGTGTAGCCTACATAAATCAATCTGCCTATAAATCTCTGAAACTGGCTCTCCTGTCTCTGTCCCAAACTTATCTTTCTGATCGATTGGAGTGACTGTCGATCGACATCCCAGCATACCAGTTTCTGTGAGCATATCTAGTACATACTTCCTCTGAGGGAGGACGATCCCATTCTTCCTCGAGCCACTTTGATCCTGAGAAAATACCTCATCATTCCCAAGTCCTTTACTTCAAATTTCTTAGCAAGTTTTAACTTCAGCTGGGTAATCTCCTCCTCCTCCTCACCTGTGATCACTATATCATCTACATATACTGCAAGTATGGTGACGTGGCCTCTCGCATATCGGAAGAAGACCGTGTGATCTGTATTGGTCTGGCTGTACCCCATGCCTGTCACAGCCTTCCTAAATCTTTCAAACCAGGTCCGAGGAGATTGCTTGAGTCCATACAGTAATTTTTTTAGCTTGCACACATTTTCCGTTGACTGCTTCGTGCAAAAACCCGAGGGCGTCTCCATGTATACTTCCTCTTGTAGATCTCCATGAAGAAATGCATTATTCACATCCAATTGATAAAGTTGTCACCCATGGTTTACTGCAAGAGAAACCATGGTTCTTACAACGCTCATCTTTGCTACTGGAGCAAATGTCTCATCATAGTCGATGTCATAGGACTAAGTGAATCCCTTTGCAACCGATCTTGTCTTGTATCGCTCCACCTTTCCTTCTGGCATCTCCTTTACTGTGAATATCCATTTGCATCCAACTGCTCTATTTCCTTTAGGTAATGGAACAAGTTCCTGTCTCATTTTTTTCAAGTGTCCCAAGTTCCTCCAACATTGCAGCTTTCCACCTCGGACCTTCCTTCGCTTCCTGCCAACACTTAGGCAAAGAGGCGGTGTCTAACGATGCAATGAATGCTCCATAAGTAGGGGATAGATTAGAGTAGGATAAAAAATGGACGATGTCATGTTCATAACCATAACGATTAGGGAATCTTTCTGCATTACTGCGAGAAGATCTCCTTAAGGGAATAGGAGAAGGATAAGGAGGATAGATCATACCATCCGAATCAGAGGGATCCGGTGCGAGGTGCATCTTCAGGAGTTGGGGCAGGGTTAGGCGGGGGACATGGCACAGTAGGGACAATAGGCACAGTAGTGGACTGCTGCTTTCTCCTTCTATAGACTTGGAGCTCTGTAGATTTTTCTGTAGTTTGTTCCTCTCCCTGTACTGCAACATCACTTTCTTCCTTATTGTGAGCTTCCTCGTCACTTTTCTCTCCTCACTATCTCCCCCTTGTTCCCTTGGACCAACTTTCATCATTGGGCATGGAACTGATCCGACAATCACGTTTGGGCCCATCTCCCCCTCACTCCTAACACCTCTTGTGTTAGGTGTGTCACCAAATGCGAAGCCTTCACCTGAACCATTGTGGTTGTATGGTTCTCTCTCTCTGAATGTAACATCCATGCTCACAAAGAGCCTTCGCTCCACATAACTCCAGCAAGAGTATCTCTTCTGAGTCCCTGAGTAGCCAACAAAGACGCACTTCACTGTCTGAGGATCCAACTTTTCTACCGCATGCTTATTATCCTTCACAAAGCAGACACATCCAAATACCTTTGGGGGAACAATGTACTTGTTCTCACCTGTAAGCATCTCAAACGGTGTCTTCCATCCTAACACCTGAGAGGGCGTCCTGTTGATGAGATATGCAGTCATCAACACGGCAGGCCCCCACAAGTGTTTAGGAACATTTATAGCAAACATTATTGACCGTGCCACTTCTAACATGTACATGTTCTTCCGCTCCGCCATGCCATTCTGAGCTGGTGTATAAGCACATGAAGTCTGATATTGTATTCCATGGGCTGATAAGTATTCTTCAATAGCCTTATTGGTGTATTATGTCCCATTGTCAGACCTCAAAGTCTTCACCTTAGCACCATATTGTGTTGTAACCCTGCGATAAAAATCTTAAAAGCATGTGAATACATCACTCTTACTCTTCATTAGATATACTCAGGTGACACGAGTGTAGCAGTCAATAAAGGTGACAAACCACTTAAAATCATTAACAGTAGTTGTAGGACAAGGTCCCCACACATCAGAATGTATCATATCAAAAGCAGCTAAACTTCTATTTCCAGAACTCACATACGAGCTTCTGGTATGTTTTTCAAGTTCACTAGCATCACAAACCAACTTTTGCTTATTAGCATTTTGATACATAGATGGATACATCCGACTCAGTAGACTGAATGAAGTCTCATACGCTGATGTTGGAGTAATAATTCTGCTTTTACAGTCCTTCGTGGCTCCTCCTGTTGTGGTTCATCTACCAGTGATGCCAGTGATGCATCCAGCCCACCTCTGTCCAAGTACCATAGCTTTTTATGCCAAGTGCCAGTCCCCAACCGTCTCCACGTTCCCTTCTCCTGAAAAATTACCTTAGAAATGTCAAAGGAAACAACACAATTAAGTTGAAAAACAAAGGCACTAATGGACAATAAATTAACAGGAAAAGATAGAGCATGCAAGACATCAGTAAGAGACATGGAAGGGGTGCATTCAATTGTGCCTTTACCCACAATGGGTGTAGCAGTAAGACATCAGTAGTCTGAATGCTTTCAAGCATTGCCAAATGAGTGTAATCTTGGAACTTATCATAGGCACCTGTGACATGGCAGGATGTCCCAAGTCAATTATCCAATTTAGACTTCCTGGTCTGTGGGTAGATGCAAGGGCATGAGCAGGTATACCTGTGCTTGTATGGACATAGTAGCTGATGTTACCCCTGGAGGTGGTTGGAGTCGATGTCCCAGTGGTGTTGGCTCGACTGTCGCTGGTTTCAAGCTTCATGCTCCTCTATATTTCTAGCATTTTTCTCTCACTAGGGGTCATATCTGATGACTGACTCTTATTTTTCCTTCTGTCAGGTTTGCCTTGTGTCCTCCAGAATAATTACCTCTGCCTCCGTCATAGCCTCCGTCATGCCCTCCAGAATAATTATCCCTACGCCCTCCACGGCTACGTCCGCGGCCGTTGGACTGGCCCCTTAGAGGTTTCGTACAGAATCTGATGAAATGTCCAGGTTCTCCACAGTTGTAGCACCCTCCACCTCCGAAAGGATTTGGGTTAAACACTGCTAGAGCTGATTTTCCTCCGGAGAGCTAGTGGTGCTAGGCATTAGCTTCAGTCGTGCCTCTTCTTGTGCTATAGCAGCTATGGCCTCCTCCAGTTATGGTAGCCCGGGTTGTGCAAGTAGGACATTACTCCTCTGCTCGAATGATGGGTTGAGTCCCTTCAGGAACTCCATCATCCTCTGTCGCGAAATATACTCCATGAACTTCTTATAATGTTTCGCAAATGCCGGTTCCACTTGCTCATCCTCCACGCCAATATGATCATAGTGGTCGAGATCTGACCAATATTTCTTCAGCAGAGCCGCATACTCAGAGATGATGTGATCTTCTTGGACCACCTTATCAAGTTCATCTTGTAGTTGGAAGACCCTAATAGGGTTGTCCGACCCTGAGTACATGTCTCTCAGCATCATCCAAATGTTATCAGCACCCTCTATTGCTTCCACGTTGTCCGACACTTGGTCGGTCAATGAGGATGTCAACCATCCAGTAACAACATTGTTGACGATTTTTCACACAACAAACTCCCGTGAGGAGTGATCTTTAGGTGCCTTGGTTTGGCCATTCACATAGCCCACCAAGTCTCTTGCCTTCAGAGTCCGCATCGCCCGACGCGACCACTTCAAGTAGTTGGAAGTACCCTCCAACTTTATCTCCAGTTTATCCAACTTTCCAATTTTGTATGGTGAATGATCCACATCTGTGTGTGCAACACAGGAGCTAGTTTCGGTCAGCCTCCTGGAGAAGAGATCATCCACTAAAGCTTTCATCTCTTGGGCCGTCAACTTGCCGTAGATCGTCTCCATCGTCTTCTTCTTGTCCTCTTCCATTAGCAAGACGGTGGCAGATCTAGATCGTCTCCACCTTTGATCGCCGTCCTCTCCACGTCTACTGTTCCTCCTTCAGCGGCAGCGGTGTTCTTGAGAGCTGTTGCTCATGTCCCGTGCACGGCTTCGACCCGAGGCCGCATGGCCTGACGAGAATGAGGGGGAAGAACCGACAGTTGTAGTCGAGATCATGAGTTCACACAAAAGTTCTTTCACTGATATAGCTCGATCCAACTAGCAACGATATAATTAATATTCCGATTACAATTTGCTGCTAAAAAAATCGATAATCAGAAAATTAAATTTTTCGTTCTTCCTTGCAATCGCAGTTGCATACGGACAGAACCGAGTTACAACTCGCAGAAGAGAAGAAAAAGAAATGAAATACTGCGCTGGCGGCGATGGAGAGGGGACGGGGGTCGGCATGGAGGAAAGGGAGGGGAGAGAGGTGCTGCTCTGATACCAAATAGAAATTTAGTAGAATACTTGACTTGTTTATTATTGATGCGGAGCTACATATATATAGGAGAGGCTAACCCCTCTCTCTACTACTCTACTCCATGTGGGACTAAAAAATCCTTTAATACTCTCGACACATCCTACATGTCGGCTGCAGTGATTATAATGGGTCAGAGCCGGCCTGATGGCCCGCAGACGAGTCCAAATTTTGGCCTGACTTGGCTTTGACCCAATCTCAAAACGGGTAGGGTCGTGCTCATTTTTTATGCTTGTTTTCTTATCAAACCGGGTTTGGATGGTAGCCGGTCAGGCCCTGACCCGGCACGCAACTCGACCCAATGATAGGTCATTGATATGTTCTGATAATTTCTCCTTACGCTTGTTAGTTTTATGTCTAAACTCAGTGAGCTGCACTGATGCTGGCTTTTATGCTATATTGCATGTGGTTGGTAATTCAGATGTTTTTTTTATGTGTATTTCATTTGTGCAAAACTATATTCCTGTGATTGAATGTTTGAATTGCTTTCCAGATTGCTCAACCTGTCTTAATGATCTTTGCACCTGGTTTTAATGGTTGCCTATTGGCCCTATCATACTTACCTGTCGTGCTTCTTATGAACTGATGCAATTAGTTGGTTTATTTTCCTTGCAATGATATATATATATATATATATATATATATATAGTTTTATCACTAAGTTTATTCTGGACATTCCTAGCTATTATATCGTATAATTGTTAATACAGGCTTAGCAGGGAAAACAATGGGCAACATGAGCTGTTGTTTTTGTCAAAAGCAATAGTAGTATTGTTTTTATCATATTTTATGAGTTTCAGTGAATAGTGTATGCATTTTTGTGACTTGATAGGAAAAAGTTTAACTTAATTGGGTCAATCCGAAATGTTTGTGGGTCGGTCCGAAGCTCGATTGGCTGGGTTAGGGACTAGGTTTTGTAGGACTAGGGCTACACTGGGACAAATTTTTGGCCTGAAATATTTTTGGGCCGGATGTAGTGGTCAGCCCGACCTGGCCCGACCAATTATAAAATATCAACCCTACATTTTGCACTTGTAGAGCATAGGTTAAGTGTTAACAGCTTGTATTATATAATGCAAATTTCTTCTGAGTGCTGGCCTATATGCCATTATATGCACAGCCACAAAATTCTAAACTGAAAGGTGGAAGGTGAATGCACAGCCACAAAATTTCTCCTTTATTTTTCTTTAGTGAAAATTGTTAGCACTTACTCTGTCTTAGCTAAACAAAGAGCCTAGCCTCTCTGTACCTTAACCTTACAGTAGGTTTCTGGGTCCATTTTCTGAAGGAAAAACCCAGCCAGTTAGCTGGTGTTTGGTTCAAGTTTTTAAGGCTTGGGAATGGGTTTTAGATTCCTTACCCTTGTTTGGTATGTGTAGGATTGAGAATTAGGAGAGAATATGAGGGGCTTCATATTCCCATTGTTATGGGAAAGTAATTCCCAAGGCCCCCCTTGGGAATAGTTTTGCTTTCCTAGGAATGTTGCTTGAATATTTTGTTTGGACAATAACACCCTCACTTTACTTTCAAAATTGCAACTTCTATTCCAAACATGTAAATTTTAATAACAGAAGCATGAAAGGGTATTTATGAAAAACTAAATAAATTAACATTCATTTTTTCATATTCCCAACCTAATATAACCAAACATGGGTATGGGAATGTTGAATTCCTTTCCCATGAGAAAGGAATGGAAAATAAATGCCTAGGAATACAAAAACCTTGATCCAAATGAGCCCTTAGGGTTCTAAGCAGGTCACCATGTTCTATCCATTACTAAAATTTGACAACCTACCTTACCTTATTATTCAGGGAAGACAGGAACATAAGCTTAAGTTCATAACATACTAAATTCTCATGGGCTCTTTCTCCCATTAATCCATGATTGTAGAGGTGACTAATTTTCCTGGTAGCAAAATGTGAATTTTTTTTTTTTTATTCCTGATGAAACTATCCAAAGCCATGTATAGTGACTTGGGAGCTCAGCTCAGACGTGTGATTGCTCTTTTGTAAAAGTGTATTTTTGATAGATTACTCTCTAGTTTCTAAGCTCAGGCTGTATTTGATCCAGCATAAACTTGAGGGATTTATGGGCTTCAGCGTCAATATGAGCTTGACACAAGCTCGCTTTTTGCTGCCTTTGTCTAATTGCTTCAGGATCTTATTCTCCACACTTCTCCATAATTTAGACTCTGGCTATATTTTCGATCCAGCCTAAACTTGATGAAATTTATGGGCTTCGCCATCTCGGTATATGAGTTCGGCATGAGCTCGCAATTTTCTGCCTTAGTCCATTTGCTTTAGGATCTTTGTTCTCCACACTTCTCCTCTGTAGTTGTTCATTTCCAAGAACTTGTGGTGGATTTTGCAGTACACAAGCTGTAATACAGTAACTAGAGAAATGAGATCGAGATAAAAACATATAATATATGTTGAAAGTCCAGCAAATGATTGTGCGATTAATGACTCTTATCCTACTCTCCTGGTTGGTGCCATTGATGAGATATTTATTAATTGGCTGAATGCATACTACAATTCAATTCAACCCATAAGTATGTGTAACTTATGCACATTCATTTTTATATAAATTATAAGAAGCAAAAGGGATCTTTTACAAATTTGACTTCGTTTACCAAATTCATAACTAATAGATACAACAGAATCTACACTCTACGATCCAAGAAAAGAAACTGTCACTATATGGAAAGAATTTCCTGGATGCAAGGTGGAACTCACTAGGTAAAATATTCAACTTTGGTAGTGACTATTTGTGGGAATAATATGTATCATATCCCTGGCAAATTAACTTAACAAACTGGTATCCTGGAAAAGATAAGAGGCTGCCCTGCATTATGCCATTCCTGGGTCAGCTATGAGGGCAATATCAAAATGAACCAAAAGAACCATTTGAAGATGTCCATTCTGCATGTTTATGAACTAGCAAGACAAATCATTAGAATAATTAACGACGACTTTCTAATAGGCTTTTGATAAGGGCACTACACATTTTACTTGGGGCTAGCCCATTGTAATTTTACCCAAAATTACAAGTTTGCCACTCTTAAAAGTTACTTGGGGCTAGCCCACACAAAGCTATATAAGTGAATTTTTTTTCTATTTTAGGCTTTTCACCCTCACTTGAAGAAACTCTCATTCTCCAAGTCTAAACCTAAATTTGGAAATTGATAGTTGTGGTCCCAAGTGGAAGAGAATTTTGCTTTGGTGATTGTCCAACGAATATTCTTCCGGTATGTCTTCGACAACATACGATGAATAAGTTTTGCGATTGTCACCAAAAAATTTAGTTTTATTTGACTATTGTAGGAACGATGCATGAAACTATCTTCGATGACGAAGTCGGATCATGCAATCCATCTAATATGCACTCCGGTCGTTCCGAAGAACATGTCGGTTGTTCCGAAGCACGTACGGTACGTAAAACGACTACCCTATTTCGACTGTCATCGTGTAAGGACTGTATAAAATTCGACAGTCCTATATAAATACAGGACTGTCAGAATTTCGACAGTCCTATATACTAAGTGGACTGTCAAAATATTGACAGTCCTGAATCTTAAAGACTAAATTATTTCAACTGCCAAATATATGAAGTTATTAATTTGTATATTATTTTATATTGGTTATAGGACCAACCTTCTACAGATGTTGTGGTACATCATGCTATTGGGGTTGATGGGGAGGATATATTCTCAACGGATATTCAATTTGCAACCCAGGAAGAAGCATTAGATTGGTGCAGAGAAGTTGGAAGACAACATCACATAGTAATTGTCATTGCAAGATCCATCAGATCTCGGCCGGGCCGAAAATATGTTGAGTTGGGCTGCGAAAGAGGAGGTGTGTTCAGGGAGCATCATAAAAAAAGGTTGTTGTTGAAAAAACAATCCCTAAGAAAAACGTTGGGACGAGAAAATGTGGTTGTCCATTTAAGGTGTTGATTGTAAAAGTAGAATATGTGAAGTGGATAATCGAAGTTAAGAATGGAAGACACAATCATCCTATTCCAGGGACACTTACGGGTCATGCCTACGTGGCACGGTTGAAGGAGGATCAGAAGAAATTGGTTGAAGAATTGTTCCTTTCCGGAGTTGCACCGAAACAAATTTATTCTGCCGTGCGACAAAAAGAAGATGGGAACAAGTCTGCCATGAGGACGATCTATAATAGTTTGGCCAGAGCGAAATGTAATAGTATGAAAGGAAGAACGGCGATGCAGCAAGTATTGAAGTTGCTTGGGGAGCATCACTACGTGGAGTACCATAGAATACATCCACAAAATGATGAACTCCTTTCGTTTTTTGGGCTCATCCTGATTGCACACACTTGGCTCGGTCCTTCGCAGACGTGTTGATCCTTGATTGTACATATAAGACTAACAAGTTCAAGATGCCTCTTTTTCACGTTGTTGGGTTTACGTCTACGGAAAAAATATTTACAGTCGCTTTTTGTTTTATGAAGAGTGAGACAGTAGAGGATTACACATGGGCGTTAAGGAAACTACAATCCCTTTACACAGGATACAAAGAGCCCTCTGTTTTTGTTACCGACGGAGAATATGCGCTGATAAATGCTATAGATATTGTATTTCCTCATGCGCATAGACTACTATGCACTTGGCATATAAATCGAAATATCCAAGCTCAATGCAAGAGAAAATTTGAAAATGTGGACGGTAAAATCGACATGCTTCACTTCGAAGAATTCTACAGTGATTGGAGTCTTGTATGGCGAGCAAGTACTACAGACAGCTACGACACAGCATGGTACATGTTCCAACAAAAGTGGGAGACGAGTAACCCGACATGTATATCTTATATCAAAGATACTTGGCTAGAACCACATAAAGAGCAATTCGTCTTAGCATGGACGAACATGGTGAAGCATTATGACACAATCACTACGAACCGGGTCGAAGGATCACACTCAAGTTTAAAAAGATATCTACGGTCATCGGTCGGTAATTTTGTCTCCGTTTGGCAATCGATTCATTTGATGATTATTTCCACGGTGAACGAGATTGTAGCATCATTTGAGATGAGCCTCAATATTGCAAAGCATGAATACAAGCATGAACACCTCTTGGATGGTTTAATCTATGTAGTATCTCACAAGGCCTTGGGCTTATTGTTTGAGGAGATTGGTAGGTCGAAGTCGGTTGGTTATGATCCCGAGGTTTGCGGTTGTTCATATCGACATTCACTCGGACTTCCTTGTGCACATAAGATTAACGAATATCGTCGTGAATCTATACCTATTCCAATAGATGTTGCTGATCAACGTTGGAGACAGCTGTCGATAATGCTGACGGTGAAAGTTCAAGATGATTTCTTTTCTTTGCCACAAGTGAAACTCCTGCTCGCAAGGTGGTGTGTCGCATCGGAACCGGAGAGAAGATCCATTGAGGTTAAAATCCAAGAAATTGCAGTCCCGGCAACAAATCGATTGCAAGAGCCATCTGTTGTTCGAACTCCTAAGAGAAGACCACACTCAAGAATGAGTAGAGCAAAAAAGGAGAATGAGTCAACTAAAAGAGATCCATCCTTGTTTGAACATAACGAACGCAATTTGGAGGCAAAGTCCGTAATCGAAAGGGTGGTATTTCCGCAGAAAAAGAGTAAGCTTACTATTCGAAGGGGAAGAAACAGAAAACGAACGATGCAGTCACGGCGGAGGGTTTAGATAACTTTTCTGATTCATATAGTCTATACATTGAAAATTTTCTACCTGAGATACGGGATTTCATTTGGTCTATTGTTGATGTTCCTAAGGATGGCCATTGTGGATATCATGCACTAGCAAGACAACTAGGCTATTCAGTTGAAGCAGGATGGAGACATGTTAGGGAAGAGCTGTACGAGGAGTTGGAGTCTCGACTACCCTTCTATAGGCAGATACTCGGCGAAGAAATTGTTGGAGATTTGTTGGCAAGCTTACCTTGTACGGAAACAGTTACCGGACCAGACCATTACATGGATGTCCCGCCTGCTGCTTACGTATTCTCTAATAGGTATAAGATACCTATTGTAATTATGTCACAAGGCATTAACAATATTTTTTTTCCAATGTGTGCTCCCCCGGCCGAACACGGAGTATCCAATCTATGTTCGATAGGGCTTGTCGGACAACACTTCGTCATCCCAAGGTTGATCGGTCATTCTCCTATTCCGCCACCTTCTCCGCTTTGGTATAAACATGCACCAGAGGAAGCGATCGCATGGACGACACCCTACACGGATGCAATGACTACCTATAAGAAGATGATGAAGATGGAGGATCCAAAAATCATGCCGAATGACTACTTTGATATTCTAATCGATTGATACTGTATATTGAAATGTATGTTGTGCAATGAGCCATGTATGTTTAACTGTATATTGAACTGTATGTTGTGCAATGAAAGAAGTTATCTAAACCCAAGGACTGTATGTTGTGCATTGATACTAATCGATTTTGACTGTATGTTGTGCATTGATACTAATCGATACTAGGACTGTCAAAATTATATGTAAAACTGTCAGGATAGTAGGACTGTCAAAATTTTGACAATCTCTGCACAGTTATATGTAAGTTTAGGACTGTCATAATTTTGACAGCCCTAGAAGATACTAGGACTGTCACAATTTTGACAGTCCTAAACTTTACCCACTGTCTCTGCACAGTTATATGTAAGTTTAGGACTGTCAAAATTTTGACAGTCCTAGAAGATACTAGGACTGTCAATTTTGACAGTCCTAAACTTTACCCACTGTCTCTGCACAGTTATATGTCAAATTTTGACTGTCAAAATTTTGACAGTCCTACAAGATATTAGGACTGTCAAAATTTTGACAGTCCTAAACTTTACCCACTGTCTCTGCACAGTTATATGTAAGTTTAGGACTGTCAAAATTTTGACAGTCCTAGAAGATACTAGGACTGTCACAATTTTGACAGTCCTAAACTTTACCCACTGTCTCTGCACAGTTATATGTCAAAATTTTGACTGTCAAAATTTTGACAGTCCTACAAGATATTAGGACTGTCAAAATTTTGACAGTCCTAAACTTTGCCCACTGTCTCTGCACAGTTATATGTAAATTTAGGACTATCAAAAATTTGACAGTCCTAGAAGATACTAGGACTGTCAAAATTTTGACAGTCCTAAACTTTACCCACTGTCTCTGCACAGTTATATGTCAAAATTAGGACTGTCAAAATTTTGACAGTCCTAATCTTTACCCACTGTCTCTGCACATTTAACAACTGTATGTATGTAGCAAACTTAGAACACAAATATTGAAAGTGCAAATTGTAGCAAATTCATTCAAAGTTTTACAAGTCAAATTCAAACTTAAAACTTTTACATGTCTCAAAACTCAAATTTATTGAAAGTTTTACAAGTCTTCCAACGGGGCCTAAACTTCATGCCGTCTCTTTGTACGTTGCTCTCTATTTTCCAAGAAAGGAAAATCTTCAGCGTTGTCGATTTGTTGTAGTTCATCATTGATTACCGTATAATTCGTACCCTGGCAACTTACGAGGCTTCTTCCCAACTTCTTCACTTTCCTAGCCTATTCATGAGAATTAAAAAAAATTGTTATGTTATAAACATTTACAAATATCAAACTGAAAGTGAAGAAGTTGGCTCACCATCTTGACCAATACAGTATACAAGACCGATTTGGCAGGAAGATCTGAAGGTACATGCACAATATCGCCTCCGCGTTGGAACAAGGTAGGTAGTCCGACACCAGCGTAGTAGGCAAGGTAGTCGCTACATTCTGTCATATTTACTGCTGCTTGTCGTTCGGTTTCTCTAATAACATGGTGTTGCCACTCGGTGAAGAAGTCCGAGACCCAGTTGAGCGTCGCAGGAATATAGTTTAGCGGTTTTGTACCTCGCGGAACAGTTATCATTTTCAAAGTGCGCTTTGGGACAGTTTGTACGTAGCCAAACTGACGGAGCACTCTATCCGGCATATAAGCCTCCTCGATTTCATGACAACTTATAAGACCGTGATATAAAGCGACTGGTTGCAATGGACGACTAGTCTGTCGCAAATCACGATATGGATCCCAAACAATTTGAACCGCATAAAATTTAGCATAACGTCATTTAGCATAACGTAATTTAGTCAATTATTACCAAACATTAAAAAATTAGGTCTCAATTCACCTCTTTTGTCGTCATATCTTCGAGTGCATTCCGTAGGGCGGCCAATGTGTGTGGACGTTTGGCATCTTCCTTAGTTGGCTTCCATCGGCACATTCTAGGAAGGTTCTCGTCATACCCTCGGTTCAGTTTAGTCCGCTGCAGGGTTGAAAATTGCTCGTATATCCATGCCTTCACATAACCAGGTTAAAAAAACATTAGTCCAAAAATTAACAAAATTTTAAATTATGTATACAAGTTGACAAAGATATATCTATACATGGAGTAGAGTCTGGCATCCGGATATTGTTTTCGAACCCACGCGGGATGCCGCACCAAGCTCGCGGTAAAGGTATGCTAGTATACCGCTTCCCCAAGATATTTCTTCCACCGTGTCAATGTTGTCCAAATTGAGGAGATATTTGGCATGTATGGACGTTCCAGACTTATCCTTAATGCCGACAGCCCCTAAGATGAACTGCATATATCCGCGGGCCACATTATCGCTATTATCCATTTCGGGGTCCGGATCAGCGAATATCTCCTCCAAATATTTTAAAGGAAGTCCGTAGGACTTCTTGAATTCTCGAAGAGTGGTAAAACTAGTGGCATCAACTCCCAGACACCCTGATACATAATCCACAATATGGTCGTAAAAGTTGATGCTCGACTCATCAAAAGTTTGATTCATCATGACTCGACCATCAACCCTAAGTCCCAATATATGATGGACGTCATCAAGGGTAATCGTCAACTCCCCATTTGGTAGATGAAAAGTGTTGGTTTCTGGATGCCATCGTTCTACAAATGCTTATATCAGTGCATTATTCACCGTCGTATATGAGTAGCTACCCAAATATTGTAAACCGGTGGGACTGATTTTTGCCTTCACATCATCTCCCAATAATTCAAACCTCTATGTATTGCATTTTTTTCCGTGGTTGATCACCGTCAACATACGAGAACTCTCCTGAAAAGTAAACAATTGGATGAAGTTATACCTCTATGTAAAATGTACTTATCTATAAATAATTGGATGAACTTTGAACTTACAACTATATATAAAATTATCATAACGTAATGTACTTATCGGATTATTCCATATTTGGTATGCAATATGGTTTTCGATCGACGGTAACATAGAGCAACCGTTTGGACGAGTCTCGACTGGACTATCTGGCTGCTCAGAAGGTCCTGAACCATCAGTAGCCCGGTTTTCTAGGGTTTGTGGGAGACTCTCGACAGGACTATCTGCAGGTTGAGAAGGTCCTGAACCATCAGTTGGCCGATTTGGGACATTTGGCATGTCCTCGTCGGAGGAGGAAGAAGAACCTGAAGAACTAGGAGGAGCACGTCTCTTCGAACGAGTGACAGTCTTCTTCGTCAATCGACGTTTCCTAACTTCAGGGCGTGCCTCGGGGTCGCGGATAGTGACACCTGGTTCAATAGTACGCGGAACATTGCGTTCCTTACGCATCGACGCAGTAGGGCGTCTTCTGATGATATCTTCATCCACAGTGCCCTTCCGAGGGTCATGACTATAAGAAGAAAAAAATTTCATTTAACATCCTAAATTAATTTAACATTCAGGACTGTAGAAATTTCTACAGTCCTATACGTATACAGGACTGCAGAAATTTTCACAGTCCTAATTTTTTAGACTGTTAAAATTTCTACAGTCCTTTATAAATTTAGGACTGTTAGAAATTTCTACAGTCCTAAATGTATATAGGACTGTAGAATTTTCTACAGTCCCATCCGATACTGCTCGATACTTTCGACGATTGTCGACATTGTATGCCCTAAAATCGGGTACGAGCATCCAAGTAAACGTCTAAACTACATCCTAAACTACATTCAGGACTTGTATGTCCTCATTTGAAGAATGGAAAGAAAATCACTTTAAATTTTCGAAATGCAATAGGAATTTTTATAATTTTTGGAAAATTTTGTAAATGCAATAGAACAAGGAGAAGGAAGAATTGTACCTTGATTCTTTCGAGACTTTGGAAGCCATCGACAAGGAGGAGGAGGACGAAGTCGAGGAGAACGGCTCCGGCGGGAGGGGGGAGGGCTCCGGTGGGGTTTGGAGGGTTTGGGAGGAGGGTTAAAAGTTTGGGCTAGTATGAGTAAACTAATGTGCTAGTGTGAGTAAATTTTGTTCATTAATGGGCTAGTCCCAATCCTGGGCTAGCCCTTAGTAAAGTTTGTAGTGCCCTTATCAAAAGCCTTCTAATATAAGAACGAAGCATGTCTTCATTCTGTCTCCACGATCCTATTTCAATATACAGAAACAAACATGAAGATGTCCTAATGTTTGTTCTATATTTCTCATCTCTCTACCCATAATATGCATGTTATAATTAAGATTACACATTACATCGCCTATCTGACAACGAACAACAATATGACAATGAAAGATATACACCATAATGGAAAATCACACACAAATATTATAACTGTTAACGGTTCTTGAATATTTCAACATTTAGGTTCTTTTTGTCACTAAGTCAACTTCAAAGTGATCTGTTATCCATTTACTAGCACGTAGTATTGGGATAGAATCTAAGCATTTTTTTTTCCTCCAAAGAAACTACACATACGTTCATGTAAATATTCATGAAAGACCAATGAATTATGCACCATTACAAATTCTGTTTTTAAGTTGGAAGTCATTTTGATTTTGGTTTAGTGATAATGCTTTGACTTCCTCACAGGCTGATGTGGATGGCAATGGGACCATTGATTACATTGAATTCATAACAGCTACAATGCATTTGAACAGAATGGAAAGAGAAGACCGTCTATATAAAGCATTTTTGTATTTTGATAAGGACATGAGCGGGTAATTGTCTTTTGTTGGCTCTAACCTTCTAGCTTTTTGGTCATATTGAGCTGCTAAGGTTTTCCATCTTTTCTCTTCTTTTTGCATAGATATATTACAATGGAGGAGCTGGAGGAAGCTTTGAAGGATTATAATATGGTTGATCAGAAAATGATAAAGGAGATAATTGCAGAAGTTGATACTGATCAGGTAACCTTCAATAGTTGATATGTTTCCTTGTTTGTAGAGGTTTTGGATTCATCAGGCTGTGTTGGATGCTGAGGGCATTGCCTGGCGCAACAATAAGGCTTGTTGCTTGCATCCCGGAGGATGTAGGTTCGAGTCACAGGAACAACCTCTCCATAATTGGGGGTAAAGCTGTGTATAACTTGGATCCTCCCTAGACCCTGTGCAAGCGGCATCCTCGTGGTACTGGGATGCCCTTTTTAGTCTGTGTTGGATGCTGGGAATGCAACCAGCCCTTAAAGGAAAATTGTGCCTTACACATCCTACTATCACTATCTGATCAGCCAAATCATAGACACTTCGAAAATGAAATAGCAACTGTGCTGCCAGATAGGCTTTCTCACAAGAGAAGTTTGTCCTTTCAATAATGGAATAATTTTCCTTAAATTGTATTCTGAGATCAAGTTCCATCAATGAAGGCCATAATATTAATAAACCATACTCAGGTTCAAAACTTTATCAAGTATCATTTAGAATCTCGTCGTTTAGACATTGAAGAGGTCTTGGTTCCAAATTTATTGTTATGTTTATTTATTTATTAGACTAAAGCTTTTGGAAATTGCTATCCTTTGGAAGCCAAATTAAATTATGATTTTTTTAGCCTTCCTCCCATTATCACCATAATCATTTAAAGGTTTCTTGATATCGAGGACACTCCTAAAAATATTTTAACTACTGCCGATTCCTGTAGGACTGTCTCAAAAGGCCTGGCAAGGAGCGTTTTGAGGGTGAAATGTGTTGAAATTAGTTGATTATTTTATTGATTGTCTCATTGGCATTATATAGCCTTACAGTCATTAATACAATGATCTCAATCATTATGACAATAATCTCATAATGGAATATCTTGTGACATATTCTGGCATCCCAAATATGTCCTCAGGATATTCCCATGTGCTTATACTATACTTAAATATGACACCCAACATACCATATCAACACTCCCCCTCAAGATGGGTGAAAGATATTCACTAAGCCCATCTTGTCACATCCTCTAATTATGCTCACTGAGGCGAGTCCCTTGGTTAGTCCATCTGCTACTTGATCCCTGGTTGGAACATGGCCAAGCTCCAGTAATCCACTATCCAACTTCTCTTTGATGAAGAATCTATCAATCTCGATGTGTTTGGTCCTGTCATGCTGTACTGGATTGTTGGCGATACTAATAGCTGACTGATTGTCACACCAGAGCTTCATCTTGGCTCCTTGATCCAGCTTCAGCTCCACCAGCATATTCTTCAACCATAGCAGCTCTGCAACTCCCAATGCCATAGCTCTGTACTCTGCTTCAGCTGTCGATCTTGCCACCACAGACTGCTTCTTACTCCTCCAGGAGACCAAGTTACCTCCTACAAATATGCAATATCCCGAGGTAGACCTCCTGTCATCAGCACAACTAGCCCAGTCAGAATCACAGTAGCCCTCGATGCTCACGTGATTGTTCTTCCTGAATATTAGTCCCTTCCCGGGAGCACCTTTCAAGTACCTCAGAATCTGGTACACTGCATCCATATGACCCTTCTGTGGGTCATGCATGTAGCGGCTCACCACACTTACTGCAAAGCAGATATCAGGACGTGTGTGGCTCAAATAGATCAACTTGCCAACCAGTCTCTGGTATCTGTCCCGATCAACTGGTTCTCCAGCCTCAGCATCAATCTTGAACCTCTGATCTATTGGTGTCGCTGCAGGTTTGCACCCCAACATCCCAGTTTCTGTGAGAAGGTCCAGTGCATACTTCATTTGAGAGAGAACAATCCCCTCTGCTTCTCGAGCAATCTCAATCCCAAGGAAGTACCGAAGAAGGCCGAGATCCTTCACCTCGAATTCCTTGCCAAGCTTTCCTTTGAGTTGGGCGATCTCCTGCTCATCATCTCCTGTGATAATCATATCGTCCACATACACCGCAAGCATGGTGATGTGGCCTCCACTCCGACGGAAGAACACAGTATGATCAGCATTGATCTGCTGATATCCCATCCCTATCATCGCCCTTCTGAATCTGTCAAACCACGCTCGAGGAGACTGCTTCAATTCATAGAGGGACTTCTTCAACCTGCAGACCTTGCCTACTGTCTGATTGGTGCCAAATCCTGGTGGTATCTCCATGTACACCTCCTCCACTAGATCTTCGTGAAACACATTCTTCACATCCAGTTGGTGTAGCTTCCATCCACCATTCGCTGCCAGAGAAATCAGAGTCCTGACAGTGCTCATCTTTGCAACTGGTGCAAAGATCTCGTCATAGTCGATGTCGTACGTCTGACTGTATCCTTTGGCTACAAGTCGAGCTTTGTAGCGCTCAACCTGTCCATCTGGGTTCTGCTTCACGGTAAAGACCCACTTGCGTCCAACTGCTCTCTTCCCCTCTGGCAGTCTCACAAGCTCCCAAGTGTGGTTCTTCTCTAGAGCTCCCAACTCCTCGTGCATTGCCGCTTTCCACTTTGGATCGTTCTTGGCAACCTGCCAATTGTTAGGTACAGTAATACTATCCAAAGATGCTATAAATGCTCCATGAGAAGAAGGGATATGGTCATAAGAAACAAACTGAGCAATATCCCAACCATATCTGTTTGGAGGATTTTCTGCATTGCTGCGAGTGGTCCTCCGTACAGATAGTGGTGTGGGAGGAGTAGAAGTAGGAGGAATGATATCTTGTGAAGGAGGGGGTATCACCTGAAGGGGGGTTGGTGTCGGTGCCTCAGGAGTTGGGACGAACGCAGGCAGGGGACTTGGCACTGGC
Source organism: Iris macrosiphon (assembly GCA_036927795.1). Taxonomy (NCBI): domain Eukaryota; kingdom Viridiplantae; phylum Streptophyta; class Magnoliopsida; order Asparagales; family Iridaceae; genus Iris; species Iris macrosiphon. The sequence goes on along the minus strand of JAYESA010000971.1, from coordinate 19,204 downwards.
ACTGTCGGTACTGGTCCTGCAGTTTGCTTCTCTCTCCTGCTGTAGATAAGTAACTCTCCCTGAGCCGTAGGCCTAACACCTTCACCTTCTTGTCCCTTCTTCGTGCCTCCATGCCAAACTTCTAAATCGGTTACCACCAAGTTCTCCATCTCCCCCTCTCGTCTAATACTGGCAGTATTAGGCGTGTTGTGTGAAGTTCCGTCCTGGCGGTAGTATGGCTCATGCTCCCAAAAGTGGATATCCATACTGACAAACTTCTTCTTCTCTACTGGACTCCAGCATACATACCCCTTCTGGGTCGCCGAGTAGCCTACGAAGATGCATTTGACCGCTCTAGGGTCAAGTTTCCCAACTGATGGCCTGTTGTCCTTCACAAAACACACACACCCAAACACCTTCAGTGGGAGTATCCCACTATTATTGCCTTGCAAAACCTCACATGGGGACTTCCATCCGAGGACCTTCGAGGGCATCCTGTTGATGAGTTGAGCTGCTGTCAACACTGCATGCCCCCACAGACTCTGTGGGACATTCATGTATCATCATACTTCTTGCGACCTCCAGAAGGTGTCTGTTTTTCCTTTCTGCAACTCCATTTTGTGCTGGTGTGTATGCACAGGTGGTCTGATGCTGTATTCCTTGTGCTGACAGGTATTCTGCAAGCGTCCTGTTGGTATACTCCGTTCCATTGTCAGACCTCAGTACCTTCACAACTGCTTTGTACTGAGTCTGGACATGCTTATGGAAATCCCGAAAACAAGCAGGTACATCATTCTTATTTTTTATCAAATATAACCAGGTAACACGAGAGGCACACTCAATGAAAGAAACAAAGTACTTATAACCATTCATAGTGTTAGTAGCACATGGACCCCAGACATCAGAATGTACTACCTCAAAAGCAAAAGTGCTCCTATGACCCGTGCCAACATATGAGCTCCTAGTAAGTTTTCCTAACTCGCACGCATCACATACTAATTTCTCTTTATTTGTTTTTGCATAAATCTCTGGATACAACTTACTTAGAGTATCAAAGGAAGAATGTCCCATCCTCCGATGATGGAGTATCAAGGTATCCTCAGTCCTCTGCTGCAGTCCTTCCATGCCAGCCTTCTCTGCCATAGATACCAATGCTGAGTCCAGTCCTTCTCGATCTAGGTACCACAGTCCCTCATGCCAAGTGCTAGTCCCAAGTCTTCGTCATGTCCCTTTCTCCTGGAAGGTCACCTTAGGAATATCAAAAGAAACAATGCATTTAAGTTGGAGGATTATAGAACTAATGGACAAGAGACTGACTGGAAAGGATGGAGCATGTAAAACATTGGATAATCTTACTGAACCTGTACAATTAACAGTACCCTTACCGACCACTGGCTGGAAAGTGCCATCAGCTGTCTGAATGCTATCTGCTGATGCTAGGTGAGTGTAGGAAGAAAACTCACTAGCATTCCCCGTCACATGCCGAGATGCTCCCGAGTCGATAATCCAGTCTGATGATTTAAGGGAAGAGATAGACGCAAGGGCAAGTGATTCGTCAGTACCTTCTGATGGATGGGCATACATGGCAGCGTTGCCCCTAACAAAGAATGAGGTGGACGCCTCCTCTGTTCTACTCCTCATGTCTCCTAGTGCCTGGTCCTCCACAGTAAAGGTGCCATCAGCTTCTTCGTTCCCTTCTGATATCAGGAGATTCGTCCGATAACCTCCTCGGCCGCCTCGTCTACCCCCTCGACCACGACCACGTCCTCCATTATATCCTCGTCCATCGAACGGTCCTCGTCCACCACCTGAATCTCCCTCCCTAGGTGGTTTGGTACAAGCATACCGATGATGACCCATGTCACGCCCCAGTCCCAAAATATCGTGGGACTAGACACGTGGCAATGGCCAGCAGTACGCACCGATGGACCAACTCAATATAATGGATCCATCAGGGCATACTTAAGCTGTAAAACAAGTCTACGACAATCAGGGCACAACTAATCTCATCAACACAAGATATAAAATATGATCCACAGAATAAATAAGGAATGTAAATCATCATCTAGTCTCACAAAGTACTCCGGGGAACAACCCGATAAATATCTAGTACAATGGTTCCACAGACCAGAATATAAAAGACTGAAATAAATAATAAATGCTGAGCATAAACATGGATGCTCAAGAGAAGTCTTCAGCCAAGACCTCGTTCTCGGATGGTGGTACAGCTCCTGGATCAGCTCCTGCTCCGGTCCCGTAAACCTCGGGATAAACCTCGTCTGCAAAATCTGGGGACAAAATCCGGATCCAGGTCCTCAGGGGACATAGCAAGGTACAAGAAAGCTCATGCCAATAAATAAATAAACAGTGCAGCAAATAAATAACTAAATGAAACAGTGGGGTAAATATGTAACCATCTAAGTGAAATGCAAGTGAGAGCAGCACGAATACTCAGGCTGAGACCACTACAAGCTCTGTGTCTGGGAGCCGGTAGCAGCAATAACTATGTGTTTACTATGTTTTATATATATATAATCAGCCTGTAGCCTGTGTGTCTCTCCCCACCCAATGTAACCACGCATATCATGTCCATAACGTCTCATGTCCATGTCAAGCGCGATCATAGCTAAATGCAACAAGTCATAATGTATATAGAATATAAAATCTATGTCAAGTCCTGTATCCTATACAGAATCACCACGAATATCTCGGAAAAATCCTGTCTCATGAATAGTGTCAAGTGTCCTGGGTCATATGGTACTTGATAAGACAAGTACGAGAATATAAAGTGTCACGGATGTCCATCTCTAGATGACCGTACCCAACACTGCGTACAGTGTCGGCACCCGACTAATAATCGGACGCTAAGTACGTCACACGGTCCTAGGTTGAGCAGGCACAGCAATATATATAAAGCAAGGAAAATAGATAACTAAGCTGCAGAGTTTGGCAAGGTACACTTGCCTGATGTTTGAATATCAACTGTCGTCCTGGTATCGGTGGATCCGGTAGGTACTACTCCGAAAGCTGTAATAAATATCACCAACAGTCTCAGAAGATATCAAACTGCTAGAAATGCCTGTCCTTACGTCCAATTTGGACACAGGGGCAAAAAGATCATTTTCGGGCCAAAGCGGGTCCACATGTGGGCCACTTCGCACCGAAAAGCGTGCCGAGGGTAACAGTCTCTAAATGGGACAAACTATGGGTTAAACAACTCTAAATGTCGATACGATCCCAACGGTATGTCCAAATTTGGATTCCGATGAGCCGAACATAATTTGGTCCAAAAAGTCAACTGTAGGACCCGCCAATTGGCGATCTGGTCAACCGTCTCAGAAATGCGTGAAAATTGGGTCACAGGACCAGCGTGTTACCACGAGTCCAGTGGCGCAAGTTTCGTCGCAATCTGACAAGCGTGCACAAAATACTCGCGAGTTCCACAAAAGTGGCGACACGGAATGTGTTCGCGGATACGGCCTGATTCCGGCGCGCACACGCGTCCAAATCAGTCCCCACGAATTTTCACGTGTCCCGTTATGCTGCGTGCACCATTCGGTACACTTGGCACACGGCGGGGCGGTCCCGTTTGGCGGGGCGCGCTCCGATCTCCCACTTCTAGAAAACCGGAAAAAGTGGGTGCGCGCAGTTTTGTGACGACTACAATTTTGTCCACAGCAACTAATAGCACAAAGTTATTATACACAAAATAAACTAGGTCATGTAATCTACAGGTATCAAAAAGAATCGTCGAATTCGGATCTCTGTGGTGGGAGATACGAACTCGACAATATGGGTGGTCATCGCAAGTTTCTGCGATTGCAGAATTTTGTCTGTCCGTCCACGTTGGACGCTGTTTTTCACCTAGGGGCACACGTTTTCCGAGGTTGGCTATAAAACGACTATTGGAGAGGGTTAAGGGAAGATCATACCTATGAAAACGGAACGGGGTTTGGATGTGCGAGTCGACGGAAAATCGCGCCAGAGCGAAGGTGTCTCGAGTGGGAAACTGCAGTTCGCGATGTCGGCGTCGACGGGATAGTTGGATGGCTTGGGGAGGCTTCTCTGGCTGCGGTGACGGCTCTAGATGGGAAGGGGAAGTCTGGAGTTTTAGGTTAGGGTTTTGGAGAGCTATTATATATATATATATATATATATATATATATATATATATATATATATATATTAATATAGGATGAGAGAGGAAGGAGCGGATGGGAATAGGTTCGGCCGCGGGTCTGGGAAGTCTCACGTGGGCTAAGGGGCGGGCTCCCTGGGAATGAATGAAGGGTTTTTGAAGCCTAAAGTTGCAGCCAACGATTTGGCTGAAGGGGGTCGCAAGGTTTGCTAAAGCAGGTAATGATGGTTATAGTTAATATTATTATTATATTATTCTATTAACCTTTTTTTTTTCCTTTTCTTTCTTTTCTTAATTAAAATATATATACATATATATTTGTATATATATATATATATATACTCATAAGAAAATTTATATAATAGGGTATTGCACATCGTTAGGCTAGCAACTGCTCAAGGGGTCTCCTACATGAAATAAATTCCTAAAAATTCCTGATGGTCCCACAAGTCCTCTAAGTGCCCGAACACCTAACATAAAAATTATTAAAAATCTATTTCTCCTATTTGGAACTAATTACTACAATTTAATTAATAATTAGTAAATAAAGGGCATATACGATTTTCTGGGAAGGGGGTTTTACATTCTACCCAACTTGAAAAAAATTTCGTCCTCGAAACTAAATTAGGGTAGGGCTCTCCTTGTCAAGTCTCACTTGATTACAGTCTAAGAATTTCTCTCAAGTGAGCATTACGGTCTCTACCCAACTTAGAATTTACCCATCTATTATCTAAGTCTATTCATCTAATAAATCGTTGCCCCAACTCATTTAATCATATTATTGAATCCTCAAGTTTTTAACACCAAACATATCACCTATGATATTCCCTAAATCATATATAAAAGGGTCATCAACAATGCGACCGGCCTGTGGGGTATATCTAGTACTGTCTATATATCAAACTTATACTAAGCACGAGGTTTCGCCTTTCCGAAATAAGGGAAGACGAAGATCAATAATAGAGAGTTCAAGGGTGAGGTAATAGAATAGAAGTATCGGGATCAAGGCGTTTAAAGAATTCAAATGGAAATGGTCAAGTTGTTGTGGATTGAAATCCTATTCTGGTAATCCTTTGTTCGCATTCTCGTATTAGTACAGTTGTGTAACCGATACAATATGTTCAGACATATCTAGAGGACAAGTATACTAGTCAACTATATATCTCAATCCACGTGAAGTAGTCGTGCGAAGAGCGAACCAAAATGCACTAAGGTTGATCAGACCGTAATACACTGATTCTGAATAGACAATTGTATTAGTGTACATGTCCACTAACACATATGTCATGAACAAGCTCGATAAAGAATAAGCTTGCAAAACTAGGCTATAGAATAGCAGCATAAGTCAAGTACAACAATTATAAGTACGCTAGATGATGATGAAAGGAGGTACAAATTAATTCAAGTTCACAAAACAACACAAAATAAGCACAATAACAAAAGACTCTATAATCTCTACAGTTATTAATTAAAAATATTCTAGGTTATAAATTATTAGCAAGTTCAAATTAATTACTAGGTTAAGGCTAGGTCACGGATCAACATGCAAAAACTAAGCAAATCTAAAAGCAGAAAACTATAAAAACTTACGCGCATTAGCTACTCCATGAATCTGCGCGTCCTCCAAAGTCATAGCAAAAGCTTGTCCGCGTCCTTGCGGTGGATTCCTCTGCTGTTGCTGTGGGGCTTGCTGGAAGAGTGCTGCCTGTGGAGCCAAGGGTGGCCTTGGTTGATACCCTCCTGGCGCTGGGAGAGCTTGTCGGTTTAATATTGGTGCTCTCTCTCGATGATGAGGACAATCCTTGGCTAAGTGTTGGTTGGTTCCGCAAATTAAGCATAATCCTAACTTGCGTCTGCAGTCCTTCTCAATATGGCCTGCCTTGCCACAGTACTGACATGTAGGTAGTATCTGCGGAGAGGCTCTGGGTGGTTGGTGTAGGTGAGGCCTCTTTGCGGCTTCTTCTTGTGGTACTCTGGCTGATGTGGAAGACCGTTTCAGACTGGTCTCTCTCCTAGTGACGCGTTCCATGCGTCGGGCTGCTGCAAGGACGTCTGAGTAGGATGTAGGTGCAACGGATCCAATTAGTTTCTGTAGCTCCAAGTTTAGTCCGTCGAAGAACTTCTTAGCCTTTTCTTCTTCTGTCGGGATCAAGGTTGGGGCGAAGCGACTTAGACGAATGAATTCTGCATTGTATTCTTCCACTGTCATGCTGCCCTGGATGAGGCGGTTGAACTTGTCCCTGAGCTCTGACCGTGCAACTGCCGGGATGTACATCTCTTGAAAGAGTCTGGAGAACTCTTCCCATGTGACTCTGTCCTGTCCAAGTCTCCTTTCTTCTGCTAACCACCAGTGGTGCGCATTATCAGTTAACTGCATTCTGACTGCAGTCATCCACTTCTCTCTTGGAAGTTCAGCGGCTTCCAGCTGATGCTGAATGTTTGTGAGCCACTCATGAACTTCCGTTGGCCCTTCTTTACCAGAAAATGTGCGAGGCTTGAGATGACGGAAGTCGGTGATAGATCCCGTCAATGTTCGCCTTGCTGCTGGATTAGCCTGCTCCAATGCGGATACCAGGCTGGTCCTCAGATACTCGGCCTCCTGCCGATGGGCCTCTTGCTGAATCTGTTGCTGTGCTTGCATCATAGCATACATCATCTGGAACATCTGTTGCCCGTCCATGGCTTGTCCTGGCGGAAATACTGGCATCTGGGGAGTGAACTGAGGTGGTGGTGGAATGTCAACTCTCCGGAACCTTGGATTAGGCTGTCCGGTTTGATCACTCTGCGATGCTTGTCCACCATCCCCTGGTGTCACTTCGTCTCCATAAGTAACCACAGCGTCGTGTGGTGTATCCAAAGGGATATCATCTCTGTTCCCGGAATCCATTGCTCTGAAATCAAAGATAAACTATGAGAACGCTCAGAGGAATCAATACAGGATGCAGTTCAAGTAACAAATTTCGAGTTCGATATAGAGTTCAACAAATGGTTAAATGATGGATGAGATCCTATAGTTTATACTATCCTTAGGGCAGGCTGGTCCAGTCCCTAAGTTGAAACTGAACAATTTAGTCGTAGACCTGCATGGGCCACCACAAAAACCATGTCACGTCCCAGTCCCAAAATACCGTGGGACTAGACACGTGGCAATGGCCAGCAGTACGCACCGATGGACCAACTCAATATAATGGATCCATCAGGGCATACTTAAGCTGTAAAACAAGTCTACGACAATCAGGGCACAACTAATCTCATCCACACAAGATATAAAATATGATCCACAGAATAAATAAGGAATGTAAATCATCATCTAGTCTCACAAAGTACTCCGGGGAACAACCCGATAAATATCTAGTACAATGGTTCCACAGACCAGAATATAAAAGACTGAAATAAATAATAAATGCTGAGCATAAACATGGATGCTCAAGAGAAGTCTTCAGCCAAGACCTCGTCCTCGGATGGTGGTACAGCTCCTGGATCAGCTCCTGCTCCGGTCCCGTAAACCTCGGGATAAACCTCGTCTGCAAAATCTGGGGACAAAATCCGGATCCAGGTCCTCAGGGGACATAGCAAGGTACAAGAAAGCTCATGCCAATAAATAAATAAACAGTGCAGCAAATAAATAACTAAATGAAACAGTGGGGTAAATATGTAACCATCTAAGTGAAATGCAAGTGAGAGCAGCACGAATATTCAGGCTGAGACCACTACAAGCTCTGTGTCTGGGAGCCGGTAGCAGCAATAACTATGTGTTTACTATGTTTTATATATATATAATCAGCCTGTAGCCTGTGTGTCTCTCCCCACCCAATGTAACCACGCATATCATGTCGATAACGTCTCATGTCCATGTCAAGCGCGATCATAGCTAAATGCAACAAGTCATAATGTATATAGAATATAAAATCTATGTCAAGTCCTGTATCCTATACAGAATCACAACGAATATCTCGGAAAAATCCTGTCTCATGAATAGTGTCAAGTGTCCTGGGTCATATGGTACTTGATAAGACAAGTACGAGAATATAAAGTGTCACGGATGTCCATCTCTAGATGACCGTACCCAACACTGCGTACAGTGTCGGCACCCGACTAATAATCGGACGCTAAGTACGTCACACGGTCCTAGGTTGAGCATGCACAGCAATATATATAAAGCAAGGAAAATAGATAACTAAGCTGCAGAGTTTGGCAAGGTACACTTGCCTGATGTTTGAATATCAACTGTCGTCCTGGTATCGGTGGATCCGGTAGGTACTACTCCGAAAGCTGTAATAAATATCACCAACAGTCTCAGAAGATATCAAACTGCTAGAAATGCCTGTCCTTACGTCCAATTTGGACACAGGGGCAAAAAGATCATTTTCGGGCCAAAGCGGGTCCACATGTGGGCCACTTCGCACCGAAAAGCGTGCCGAGGGTAACAGTCTCTAAATGGGACAAACTATGGGTCAAACAACTCTAAATGTCGATACGATCCCAACGGTATGTCCAAATTTGGATTCCGATGAGCCGAACATAATTTGGTCCAAAAAGTCAACTGTGGGACCCGCCAATTGGCGATCTGGTCAACCGTCTCAGAAATGCGTGAAAATTGGGTCACAGGACCAGCGTGTTACCACGAGTCCAGTGGCGCAAGTTTCGTCGCAATCTGACAAGCGTGCACAAAATACTCGCGAGTTCCACAAAAGTGGCGACACGGAATGTGTTCGCGGATATGGCCTGATTCCGGCGCGCACACGCGTCCAAATCAGTCCCCACGAATTTTCACGTGTCCCGTTATGCTGCGTGCACCATTCGGTACACTTGGCACACGGCGGGGCGGTCCCGTTTGGCGGGGCGCGCTCCGATCTCCCACTTCTAGAAAACCGGAAAAAGTGGGTGCGCGCAGTTTTGTGACGACTACAATTTTGTCCACAGCAACTAATAGCACAAAGTTATTATACACAAAATAAACTAGGTCATGTAATCTACAGGTATCAAAAAGAATCGTCGAATTCGGATCTCTGTGGTGGGAGATACGAACTCGACAATATGGGTGGTCATCGCAAGTTTCTGCGATTGCAGAATTTTGTCTGTCCGTCCACGTTGGACGCTGTTTTTCACCTAGGGGCACACGTTTTCCGAGGTTGGCTATAAAACGACTATTGGAGAGGGTTAAGGGAAGATCATACCTATGAAAACGGAACGGGGTTTGGATGTGCGAGTCGACGGGAAATCGCGCCGGAGCGAAGGTGCCTCGAGTGGGAAACTGCAGTTCGCGATGTCGGCATCGACGGGATGGTTGGATGGCTTGGGGAGGCTTCTCTGGCTGCGGTGACGGCTCTAGATGGGAAGGGGAAGTCTGGAGTTTTAGGTTAGGGTTTTGGAGAGCTATTATATATATATATATATATATATATATATATTAATATAGGATGAGAGAGGAAGGAGCGGATGGGAATAGGTTCGGCCGCGGGTCTGGGAAGTCTCACGTGGGCTAAGGGGCGGGCTCCCTGGGAATGAATGAAGGGTTTTTGAAGCCTATGGTTGCAGCCAACGATTTGGCTGAAGGGGGTCGCAAGGTTTGCTAAAGCAGGTAATGATGGTTATAGTTAATATTATTATTATATTATTCTATTAACCTTTTTTTTTTCCTTTTCTTTCTTTTCTTAATTAAAATATATATACATATATATTTGTATATATATATATATATATACTCATAAGAAAATTTATATAATAGGGTATTGCACATCGTTAGGCTAGCAACTGCTCAAGGGGTCTCCTACATGAAATAAATTCCTAAAAATTCCTGATGGTCCCACAAGTCCTCTAAGTGCCCGAACACCTAACATAAAAATTATTAAAAATCTATTTCTCCTATTTGGAACTAATTACTACAATTTAATTAATAATTAGTAAATAAAGGGCATATACGATTTTCTGGGAAGGGGGTTTTACAACCCATCTCCCCATAGTTGTAGCACTGCCGGTTATGCTGCCAGGGCTCTCCCTTAGGTCATGTGTTACCTGAGCTGGTGATCGCTAGTGCTGACTTTGCTTCGGGGGGACCACCTGTCCCGGCTTGCAGCCTGATGCGTGTCTCCTCCTGGATCATGGCTGAGATAGCCTCCTCAAGGCTAGGGATCTTTGGTTGGACTAAAAGTAGGGCCGTCCTCTGTGCGAAAGCTGCAGTCAGCCCTTTGAGGAACTTCATCGTCCTCTCCTGCAGACACACCTGTCTCTCCTTACACTTAGGGTCCCCGCAGCTCGTCCGATCTGAGGAGTGATCATAATCCAACCACAGACGCTCCAACTCCGTGGCATACTCCTGCACCGTCTTCTCTCCCTATACGGTGTCATCAATCTCCCCCTTTATCTGGAAGACCCGTAAGTTGTTCCCCACACCATCATAGGTCATTCTCAACTTCTCCCACACATCTTTCACCATCTCAATACCGTCTACTGTTGTCACGCCCCGATCCCGAAAGGGTCAATCGTCCTCGCTGGATCCTTCACGGAACCGATTCGTCCTCGCTGGGGCGTGATGCCGTACGAGCCTGGAGTTGCGCTCGTACAAGGCAAGAACTTACAGTTATAGGAACCCACTTTATAAAACACATTCACAGATAATTGAACACAAGTGCAGGAAGGAAATATGCTTTTTCATTGATAATTCAGAGTAATTTACATAGAGTCTACATTGATGCGCCTTCTCGGCTACTTGAATTACATTAGAAAAGATAACTCAAAATGCAGGGCGCGCTCCATCAGATAGTCCCCGTCGTCCATACATTACGCCCTTGTATAGGTTGAAAGTCCAAGCCTCCAAAATGATCTGACTTCAACTATACTTCAAAATAGAGGTGCTCCTAACGCCTCTTCGTCTATCCACTAGCGTTGCACCGTCTGAGTGCCTGAAATAGTTGCCCACAACGTGGGTCAGTACTCAACTTGTACTGGTGAGCGGGATGAATCCCACTCGACTAAATCGACACTAGCTTATTAGGGGCGAGCATGCATTAAGATTACTTCTATAAAGAAGCAAGTGACTTCAATTCATATCAGTTGCATGTTTTGATATAAATGAAAATAGCATTGAATCCAACCAGTGCATCGATTGCTTACTCAACCGATGCACACCTTCCCTGCAACGAAACACAAGTATACTTACCATCTGCACAAGACAATAAATTAGCATGTGTTCTATTATATGCGGTCATTGGTGTGATCGACACCTTAGGGACATATTCCAAGCATTAACGGCGCGCCCTATCAGCCCGGGTAGCAAGCCCCGCTGGAGGTCCCGCAATGCATCGTGACGAACACGAATCAATATTTCCCTCCGGATCGATACGGTTCCAGTGCCCCGGAAAGCCGTTTCGAGGAAATGATAAACCTTGTGCACAAGTTGTCCCAGACCATGCAAATGCATGAACATTCTATATCTCACACAATGCATCGAATTAAACAAAAGAAGTTAAGCAGCGATATATATCTCATGCAACAGTTCATAATTTTCTCAATGCGGTGTTCCGATTTTGATATCCCATGGGTCCAAACTCTATCCGAGGCACCAGGCCGTAACCAACAGCCAACTTCCCATTCCAACCAACTCAAGTTATAAAGTGTGCAAGCATATAGTAAATTTAGTCTACAATTCCCATGTTCCTTTCTTAGTGGCTGGCATGCATGTGGCTAAGCATTTCCCTAGGCGTCCAACCGGGCATCATCGAGTGAACGTTTGAAACATTAGAGATGTTGGCGTGAAGAAGTAGGAAAGAAGGGACCAAACCACTCACTGGTTAAGGGAAAAGTTGCTGAAACAAGGAATCCCGCCTAGCGACGATCAAACGTCAGTTACGCGGACCTGCAACAGCACGAGCACCGAGTTAGAATTCTTGCCTATTCTTCCTTGCCGAACTCCCCAAAATTCAAGCTCCAATCAATAAAACCAGCAGCGAAAACCAAGCAAATCGAAAGCAACACCAAATCCAAATCCCAAAGCGGCAATCAAGAAAACCAAGCAACCAAACACGAAAACTATTGGACTCGTTTCAATAGAGGCCTTTCCATGAGTTGGAAAGGATCATCGCATTTCGTCCTTGGCAATAAGATGCCGAAGATCTAAGCATACTCTGACGGACTAGCCACAAGCCCAATTATATAGTGCACATCCCGGTCGGATCGGGATTTGAGGCACTACATAATATACCACTAAGAAAAAGTTTCGTCCCGAAACTTAAGAACAAGGCCCTACCTCCGACTGAGTGAACAACGAAGGATATTTCTCCTTCATCTCCGATTCCATCTCCCAGGTTGATTCCCCAACTGAATGGTTCCGCCACAGCACGCGAACCAAGGACATCGTACGGTTGCGAAGTACTTTTTCCTTACGATCCAGGATCTGCACCGGCTCTTCTGAGTATGATAAATCTGTACGCAGTTCCAACTGTTCGAAGCTCACCACATGACTCGGGTCATGCACGTACTTCCGAAGCTGAGAAACATGGAACACGTCATGCACTTCAGCCAAGGCAGGAGGCAGTGCAATTCGGTATGCCACAGCTGCCACTCGTTCCAGTATCTCGAAGGGGCCGACAAACCTGGGACTCAGTTTGCCCTTCACGCCGAAACGCATCACCCCACGCATCGGCGTCACTTTCAAGAAGACATGATCCCCGACCATGAATTCCAAAGGTCTACGATGAGCATCGGCATAACTTTTCTGTCGGCTCTGTGCCGTACGGAGTCTTTCCCGAATCAAACGAACTTTCTCAACTGCCTGTTCTACCAGCTCTGGCCCGAGTACTTGCCGCTCGCCGACTTCGTCCCAACAAATTGGAGATCGACACTTGCGCCCATAAAGTGCTTCGTACGGTGCCATCTGGATGCTCGATTGGTAGCTGTTGTTGTACGCGAACTCCGCCAACGGAAGATGCGTGTCCCAACTAGTCTTCAAATCGATTGCACACAGCCGTAACATATCTTCAAGTATCTGATTTGTCCTTTCTGTTTGGCCATCAGTCTGGGGGTGGTATGCAGTACTGAACTGTAGCTTGGTTCCCAAAGCAGCCTGTAGGCTTGTCCAAAAACGAGATAAGAAGCGTCCGTCACGGTCAGAGACGATTGAGGCAGGCACGTTCCGCGGTTCTATACAAAAGTTAAAAAAAACTAAAGTCTAAAGGAACATATAAATATTGCTTCCGTATTCCTTTAGACTTTAGTTTTTTTTAACTTTTGTATAGAACCGCGGAACTACCATCTGAGACAATCTTTTTCCTACAACTGTAAAACTGTCACGACCCTCCTACTGAGATCACGAACTTTTCTCGTACCTTGTTCCTGAATAGAAGTCAAGACCATGAATTACATTCGTAGTATATCCGTCAGATTTACCTTAGTATCAATATTTATATGTTCAATCTCCTTATTACACCACCCCTTTATCTTGTGATACATTAGGTTGATGTGTTTCGTCCAACTAAGGTACACCTGATTCTTCGCACTTTAAGTGTTACAAAACAATGAAACCTACACATTCTCGAATCCGAACTTGCCAACTAGACCTTTTGATCATAGGGCTTCCTTCGATGCCTCTACTGCTGTCATGTATTCCAACTTCATAGTTGATAGTTTTATAATATCCTGAAGTGTCGACTTCCAATTGACTCGAGAACCTACAAGTATGTATATATAGCTCGTAGTTGATCTTCTCTTATCCAAGTCACCAGCACAATCTACATCCACATATCCTTATATCTGGCTTGATCAATGTTCTTGTGAAACAATAAACTGAGATCCTTAGTTTCTTTTAGATATCGAAGTATTCACTTTACTGCTTTCCAATGAAGCATTTCTGGATTTGACATCTATCAACTGTCTAAACTGACTACATATGATAAATTCGGTCGTGTGCATACTATAACGTACATGAGTGAACCCACTGCACTAGCATATAGTATCCGAGACATCTTTTTCTCCTCTGTTTTTGGATACTTCTTGGAGGATAACTTGAAATGACTGGTATTTACCTATTTCAAGTCTTTCATGTTGAATCTCTCTAGCACTTTCTCAATTTATTTTTTTGAGATTGTCATAGTTTTTCAGCCTTCCTGACTCGATATATTTTTATCCCAATAAATTTTCTTGCTCCAGCTAAATCCTTTATATCAAATTCTGTAATCAATGAAGCTTTGACTACCCTTATGTCCTTCATACTCTTAGAAGCAATCAACATATCATCAACATGAGATATATCGATGGACCATCCTTGAACCGCTTCGAGTATATGTAACTACGATACATTGAGGGAAATTAGTTTTCAACATAAACGAGTTGAAGTGTTTATACCGCTTTGTGAGAGACTTGCTTCAACCCATGAAGATACCTCTTGAGTTCATATACATGATCCTCCTTTCCGGATGTCTCATTAGGATCTTATATTCCAATTCACTATACAATTTTGTCATGTATTGCTCATTATTCTTTTTTCTGAATATCCACTTGCAGCCAATAACCATTTTCCTTTTAGGTAGCTCACCCAATGTTTCACACACCATTCTTCCGAAGTGACTATGTTATGACCACCATCCAACAATTCATGTCCTCTTGCCAAATGACCTCTTGTTTTCGTGGTTAAAAGTAAATGAAATCATGTCTTCGAACCATACCTTACCAGTGTCTTATATGGACGTCCCGATCTCCTTAATGCTACTGACCGTGGGTCATTCTAGATTAGTCCTCATCCTCCTTTGCAATCTGTTCGTTCACCTCCTCATCAATGGTGCTTCGGTGAGCATATTCTTTTGAGTGCCAGAAACTTCCACCTCCGTCGAACTATCGTCGCTTGATGTGACACTCATCTCCTTAGACTCTTTTTCTACATCTTTCAACATGGAAACCTATCGAAAATCATATCTCAACTAGTGGACACCATTCTACTTTTCGTAACTTATAGTTTGTTGCTTTTAACTTCATGTTTGAATCCAAATAAAACGCACTGTTTTGATTTTTGACTCTAGCTTAGTTCTTATGAGCCCCGCCTTTGTGTTTTCGTCTACTTGTTGAACACAACCCACCACTTCAACACTTCTTCAAAACAAAATAAAGTATGTAGAGGTGGTGGTGGTGGTGGTGGTGGTGGTGGTGGTGGTGCACGTGGTGTGTGTGTGTGTGTGTGTGTGTGTGTGTCGGGGTAAAATTTTGAGCAGCGAACCCTAGAACAAAGATGTTGGTGGCGGGTGGTGAGAACAGTAGGTTTCATGCTTAGTTCTTATGGAGTCAAACCCATAAGTATGTATGAAGCTACACTGAGGAAAGAAGGGGTGAGCAAATTGCAAGGACCCTAAGATGTACTATATAAGTGGGGATATACGGATTTGCTCGTGCTTGAACTATAGGACCATGCCAGGTTGTCATTATTATTGTTGTTGTTGCTGTTGTTGTTTATATGAAATATAAGAAAGAGATGGATACCAAAATAAAATGGACACTCATATGTAAAAGCTTTGGATTTACTCTTGCCTCTGTTTGCCATACATAAATAATATGCTATTGACGATGCAGGATGGAAGAATTAACTATGAGGAATTTGTAGACATGATGAGGAAAAACGACTCGGAGATGGTTTCAAATTGGCGGATTATGTAAAATATATTCGAAATACCAAACAAAAGGAATTTCTCAAACTTGTAGTCCCCGGCTCCTGCTTAAGAGATGCACAACCCATATTTTCGACTCTACATTATGAGAAGGGATATTGGCAATACCTAGATTAGTTCCGATAACAGATATAAACAGGGACTATGTCAAAAACTAGAAGAGGTTCTTTTAGTTTTGTAACTGTTTGTGTTTAAAGATTTGTTCTTTCTGTGATATTATTTTCCCTTTTGTATACTATGCTTCCCGCATTTTGGCTCTACAAGGTGGAATTCATTGGCTTATATCAGCTCTTGACTACTGCATCTTTTGAAACTCTCCTTTTATTGGGATTTTTAACCAACTTGTGGACCCATGACTAGAAGTAGAGCCAAGAATTTTAAATCAACTTGTGGACCCTTGACTAGAAGAAGGGCATTTTCATTGATTTGCTAGAAACGCCCTTCTGAATGATTTTTTTTGCAAAAAATGACATTTATTATGTACTAATTATTCCGTCATCCACTTAATTGTATATAAACAAAACGTTCTTCAGAATGACGTATTCTTTGAATATTTGTTAGAGCATGATGAAAAACACACTTCAGAAGAGCATTTTCATTAATTTATTAGAAAAATATCATTCTGAAGGATTTTTTTTTTCCTTTTTGTAAAATAAAATAAAATTTATAATGCACTAATTATCCTGCTCCTCTCTCTCTCTCTCTCTCTCTCTCTCTCTCTCTCAGAAAATGCCATTCCAAATTATGTTTTTTTATCCTATTTTTTATATTCATGTTGTCATTTGTTTACGTCCTTTCCGTGGCCGTTTTTGCCGTTTTTGTTCTCAAAATGTATTTTGTTCAAAATATGTGCTCTCGTGTATTTTCAACAAACATAATGCTCCGTGACCAATTTTCTGTAAATTGTTTATCTGGACATTCACAGTTACCAAAAATAAATTTTGATAAGTCAAATCAATCATGGCAATAAATTTTTCATTCTAAATTTATTCAGAAAAAAAAAAAATTAGTATACTAAAGGCCACTCAAGTGTTTGTCTTCCAACTGTAGAATACATATCAGCAAAAGAGAATTTGCTACTAATTCTCAAGGAATGCAGGAATCTTACTTGGCTGAACTTGAAGTGGAGTGACTGTACCGATTGCCAACTATCGTAGCTATATCATTACAATATTTTAATTTGATAGGAAGTTGATACTCATCGTTGTAATAGTTGTGTACTGATTTTTCCTTCACTTCTGCAGCATTGGAGCATATCGTTACAATATTTTAATTTGATAGAAACAATCATAGCTATTTGTATCAGCGTCATGAATCTTATGAAGAATAAATCTCGATTGCCAACTATGTCATCATCATGAACAAGTCACAATTTGACAAATCCAAAAATCAAACTCCCGTCAGCTGAAATAACACTTGATAACCGGAGTTTGAGCAGGAAAGTCCGAGGTCTCGTTTGGTTCGCAGAAACGGAAAGGAAGAAAATTAATTCTTTGTTCTTTTTTTTTTTAAAAATTATAATTTTAGTTAAAAAAAAATCAACGTTTGGAAAGACCCGAAAATTTTGGAAAATTTTGGAAGGGACGTAAATAAATGAGGGTAGAAAGTAAATCCATGGAGTGAACGGAAGAATCATTTTCCCTCATATCCTTTCCCACGGGAAAGAATGACTTTCTTTTTCCAAGATCCTGATTACGGGAACCAAACGTGGCCGATCGTGCCACACACAAGGTGACCCTGAGTCTGTGTTATCCCCCATTCCGAGTTAATCATTGGAAATCTAAAACTCAGTATTATGATCTAGAAAACCCGAGAAAATCTCAATACCAACCCTTCAATGGTAAGTATAAAAAGAAAATCATGAAACAAAATAATAAGTAAAATTCAACATGTCATGGGCAAACAACAAATCCTTTATCCCGAACTTTTGAACTCTTGGCTATTAGCTCAACCCATTTCCTTCATTCTTGCTTTCTTGACGGCTATCTCATCTCTAACTAGCAAGAATAACTCAGACACAACTTGTACTGAGGGGTATTCCACCATGTACGTTACTGCAGTCTTACATACCAAAATTTCACCTGATCCAACCTCAGCCAAAATGTAACAAATCCCACATTAAGACAACTTGGCATGTATATTATTGATAAAATTATCAACGCATGCTAGTTACTAACATAATATGAAGTGACAAAAGACTTTCAAATGCAAGTTCATAGAAGAGGAACCACAAGTTAGTGGTAGTTACATATACAATAAGAACTTAACATGAAATCAATCAAAATACAAGATAACCTTCGTAACAGTTGTATGGATCCACTCCCAGTTGGAAACATGAAATTGAAGTTTGGTGGGCAAGGTCCAGTACCCTTCATTTAAACTGCAAACCCCATTACTGTGCATATCCTTTTCTCAGCTTTGAGGATTTGGTTTTAGCAAAAAATACTGACAGCATGCTCCTACTGCGAGCAGGAGGCCGATATAATTGTCTACAAGGATTCTCGAAAGATCTATATGCTGATAAGGGCTTTGGAAGCTCCAAAGCTTCCTGTCATAAATTAAATCAACCAATTCTTAGATGAAAAGGAACAAAACAAATATCAAAGCTCTTTAGGCATATGAAGAACTAGTGAAAGCAGCAGCTCAGATGAGATGTACACAAGAAATTAAGTGCAATATTGTACCATTTTGAGATATGAACCATACATATGATACATTGTGAGATAAATGAAAACATAATGGTCATATATTTTTTAGTAGTAAACATATTCTCTGATTGTAGCACACATTTTCCCTGTACATCTGTGTGATTCAACTCCGAATGTGTTGTGTTTAGTGACCTATATTTTTCACTGATGGTCTCAAGCCGGATAGAGGAGTGCGTTAGGGTGCCGACAGCCATCACAAATCATAAAACATTGTCGGATCTCTATGAAACGAATCCTTACAACACTTGGATGAGGTTTGATGAAATATATACTTGCATGGGGAGACCACTTCTAGGTCGCAAGTACTAGACAGTTTTCACAAAGTACTTGAGTAGAAGTTATCAATTTCAGCATGCATTATGATTCTAAGAAAGCTTGGTCTAGAATCTAAGGCTTGGTCTGTGATTGCTGTTGCTTTTCAAAAAGCCACAGCAGAAGCAGCTTTTGCTGTCAAAAGCTGCCCCAAATTTGAACTAATTTTTCAATTTTTTATTGATTAAGTTGTTACCAAACAGGAGAAGGGGGGGGGGGGGGGGGGGGGGGGGGGGAGCATAAGCAGCCAACAATAAGCAACCCCAAAGCCAGCCTTATATGTTAGAGAAGATATGACCCTTAACTGGAATCAGGGACGAAAGAAGGACTAATGATATATACAGCCTACCCCTAAAAATTGGGATAAAGGCCTTCTTGTTCTTGTTGGTGCAGAATAGACTAATATGATATACACATGT
>JAYESA010000970.1:0-73375 GCA_036927795.1 Iris macrosiphon | reverse complement strand
GGTTGCTTCAGACTTGACTCCCTCCTGGTGACGCGCTCCATGCGTCGTGCTGCAGCAAGGACGTCGGTGTACGACGTAGGTGCAATAGATCCGATCAACCTCTGAAGCTCGAACCTGAGTCCATCAAAGAACTTCTCCGCCTTCTCCTCTTCGGTAGGAATTAGAGAAGGGGCGAAACGACTCAGGCGAATGAATTCAGCATTGTACTCCTCCACTGTCATATTGCCTTGTATGAGGCGGTTGAACTTGTCTCGGAGTTCTGACCGAGCAACATCTGGAATATACATCTCTTGGAAGAGTCTGGAGAACTCCTCCCAAGTGACTCGGTCATGCCCGAGCCTCCTCTCTTCGGCTAGCCACCAGTGGTGCGCATTGTCTGTTAGTTGCATCCGAACAACAGTCATCCATCTCTCCCGCGGAAGTTCAGCTGCTTCCAACTAATGTTGTGTGTTTGTGAGCCACTCATGCACTTCAGTTGGTCCTTCCTTGCCCGAAAAGGTACGGGGCTTGAGTTGATGGAAATCAGTGATAGATCCCGTCGCTGGTGGCCTAACTTGCGGGTTTGTCTGCTCCAATGCATTTATTAGACTGGTTCTCAGGTACTCTGCCTCCTGACGATGCGCCTCTTGTTGAACTTGCTGTTGAGCTTGCATCATGGCATAAAACATCTGGAACATCTGCTGTCCGTCCATTGCTTGCCCTGGTGGAAAGACAGGCATCTGCGGAGTAAACTGCGGCGGAGGTGGGATGTCGTCACGCCTAAACCTTGAGTTATGCTGCTCAGCTTGTCCACTTTGAGAGGATTGTCCTCTATTCTCTGGTGTAACTCCATCTCCATAGGTAACCACAACATCTTGTGGTGTACTCAAAGGAATTTCATCTCCAATTCTTGGATCCATCTTTCTGCATCCAAAATAAACTTTATGAGAACGTTCAGTAGAATCAAAGCAGGATGCAAATCAAGTACTTAATTCGAATGCGATATAGAGTTTCAAAAATGATTCAACAAATGGATGAGATCCTATAACCTATCCTATCCTTTTACAGGCTTGTTCGGTCCCTAAGTTGAAACCGAACAATTTTATCGTGGACCTGTATGGGCCACCACAAAAACCATGTCACGCCCCAGTCCCAAAATACCAAGGGACTAGACACGTGGCACGGCCAACAGCACGCACCGATGGACAAACCCAATTTAATGGATCCATCGGGGCATACTTAAACTGTAATATAGATCTACAACAACAAGTCTAAACTAATCTCATCCACACACAAAATAATAAAAACAACAAATAAGGAAAGTACATCAATGTCCAGTCACAGCAGAGTATGTCGGGGAACAACCCGATAAAAGTCTAAACACTGGTTCATCAGACCAGAACAAAGGAGTCCCAAATTAAAGTATCTGATGAGTACAAATAACATAAACTCAAGAAAAGTCTTTAACCATCACCTCTGCTTCTAAGTTTGGTTCAGCTTCAGCAACAGCTTCTGGTACAGCTTCAGCTCCTGTCCCGTAAACCTCGGGATAATGCTCTTCTGCTAAACCTGGGGACATCATCCGGATCCAGGTCCTCAGGGGACATAGCAAGGTACAGATAATACAAGCCAAATAAAATGCAGTGAAATAGTAAATAGCATAAGCAGGGTATATACATAACCATCTATGTGATAATGCAACTGAGAGCATCACTAGTACTCAGGCTGAGACTGCTACAAGCTCTGTGTCGGGGAGCCGATAGCAGTAATAATAAGTAATGGGTCTAGCTCTGCTCGAGAGTCTACAACCTCACAATAGTAGTATATATATATATAACAGTCTGTAGTCTGTGTGTCTCTCCCCACCCAATGTAACCACATGTCTCATGTTCATAACGTCTCATGTCCATGTCACGTGAGATTATAGCTAATGCAACAAGTCATAATGTAAGAATATAATGTCTATGTCCATCCTGTATCCTACACAGAATCACCTTGAATATCTCAGGAAGATTCTGTCATATGTATGGTGTCAAGTGTCCTAGGTTATAATGTACTTGATAAAACAAGTACTAGAATGTAAAGGGTCTCGAATGTCCATCTCTAAATGACGTACACAACTCCGCGTACGGGGTTGGCACCCGACTGTAATCGGACGCTAAGTATGTCATACGGTCCTAGGTTTGAGCATGATCAATAATGTAAATAAGCAAGAAAAAATATCAAACTACATAATTTGGCAAGGTACACTTGCCTGGGGTTGGAATACCAGTAGCGATCCCTGTATTCGTGGGTTCAGCAAATACTCCTCCAAAAGCTGAAATGAACATTACCAACAGTCTCAGAACATTTAAAATAGCTAAAAATGCCTGTCCTTAAGTCCAGTTTGGACACAAGGGCAAAAACGACATTTTCAATTCAAAGCGGGTCCAAATGTGGGCCGCTTTGCACCAAAAAATGTGTCAGGGTCAAAGGTCTCTAAATCAATCCAACTTAGTGTTAACAGGTCAGGAACGATGATACGAACTCAACGGAACTTCCAGAATTGGATTCCGATGAGCCGTTCTCAAAATCGCCCGTCAAGTAGAGCCTGTGGGGCCCACGACACGCAATTTTTCCAACGTTCTCAGAATCGAACCAAACTTGACTCACAGGACCAGTATATTGCTACGAGTCCGATGGCGCAAGTTTCGTCTCGATCCGACGTGTATTCACTATGTTACAGCAAATTACAGAAAAGTCGGATACGGGGCGTTGTCCGCGGATACGTACTGATTTCGGTGTGCACGCACATCCGAATCAGCTTCTGCGAAATCTTGCACGTCCGTATCAATGACGCGCACATATCGGTGAAGACCGTACATGACCAAGTCGTCCCGTTTGGCGGGGCGTACTCAGTTCCGGGATAAAACAGGGCGTTAGTTTTCCTGTTTTTGGATCGCGGTTCGTGATCACCACAGGTCGCGATACACCGAGCGGTTTGCACGGGCACCGAGGGGGTCTTACAGGCTATGCGATAAAACTGACGGAATAGGAAACAGAGCTACGAGTAGAAAGTTATGGGTACCTGAACAGGGTTAAAAAAATCTAATTTACGCGTCCGAGTCAAGTCTCCGTGTCCTGGATCTGTGTCCAAGCCGTGTCCTAGCTAGGGCAGGGTTTCTGCGTCGCTGGAAGTGGGGTTCAGGCCGGCGGAGGTCGGCGAAGGCTCGGGGAGGTCCTGGGCGGCCGGCCGGTGAGGTCCGGAGGCGGAGATAGGCTCGGTTGCCGGAGTCCGAGCGGTTTCGTTCCTGGGAGGCGGCTGTGGTTCAGGTTTCGAGCAGTCGGCCGGGGTCTGGACACAGGGATTCAGGTTCGGGAGAGGGGCCGGAGACGGCGCCAGATTCTGTTGGAGGTGGGCGGCCGGAACGGAGGGTTAGCCGGAGTCGGGTCTCGCTGGAGAAGAGGGGTTCTAAAGGGAATTTTCCGGTGGAATTCTCGGGTATAAATAGGGGTCTAGGGGAGAGGGATGGCCGGAGGTTGGCCGGAAGTCGAAGGGGAAACGACGGGGGTTCCGGGGAAGGTGAATGGGGACGGTCGCCGGCGGCCACGGCAGCGGAAACGGCCGCCGGCAGGTGAGGGGTCGAGCCTGTACAGATTTGGGAGTTAGAGATTTAAACGGGTCGGGTCGGGTTCTAGCGGGTCGGGTCTGACCCGGATCCGACCCGCTAGCTGAGCGGTCCGGTTCGGGTAGACCGGCCGGTCCGGCCCGGGTCAAGTTTTGGGTTTGGGTTGGTTTTATTTATTTTAGTTTAATTAATCTAGTTAAATTAAACAATAGCTTTTAATGCTTTAAAAATTCATCCGGGATCTAATAAATTCCCGGAAAATTACCCCATGTCCGGTTTTTAATTTTACACGAGAAAATATAATTTTCATTACATTTTAATATCATATAATATCTTTTTAAAATTCATTTTAAAACAGACTACCTTAGTTTAGAATTACAGAAAATGCTAATTAATTCCAGAAAATTAAATTTTAAAAATTCTAAAATTTTTAGGTGATTACACGAACAAGCGATTGGTAACAAGTTCACAGAGTCGTCTATAGCGGAAGCATTGAATAACACTAGTATAGAATTAAAATAAGTTCTTTACTGATATTGAACAAGTGTTACAAGGGGCGTTAGGCCGAGATTACAAGTTGCTCAAGCCTCTCTCTTTGAAACGATAAAAGTGTGCCAAGTGGCTACAATTATGGAATGATACATAGGCGATGTTCCAACATTATGTCTTGTATATGCGCTTCAGTTCCGAAGGCAATGCTCCAAGGCTCCAGAGTGAACTCCACGCCTTAGCCCGCACTAAGGAGGGCTCCGCACCGAACGGGGTTCTCCCGCACCATGCAGGCAATCTAGTCGGTTATCGGTACATGAATGCACTGGTGGGAAGGCTTTTCGCCCGCTCGACAAATCCAAACACGTTATATATGTTTCGTGCACCATCTATTAAGTTATCTTTCTATTCTTGCCTTAGGATCAGTTTTATGGCAAAATGAAAAGCGTAACTCGTGTGGCAGTGCGCCGTACGATATATGAGTAACACGGCGAGACTTACCATTCTTTCTTTCCTATCCAAGGCAACCAAGTTAAACCAAACACGAATGTATATATATATAAAATCCAAGGGCAGTAGCATAAGCAAACATGATTGTTGTGAGCGAGGTTCTGTTTTAGGTGTACGAGTTATACATATTATCCAGAAGTATTGCAGAAGATGTTCAAGTGTTCAAATATGTACAAGTGTGTTATACTCATATCCATTCAAGTGATTCAGATTCCATTTTACGATGAAATGACTCGCACGCGGATTGCCGCTAAGCGAGGATGACTTATCTATATAAACATGAGTCACTGGTATAGCCATAAAGGACGAGTTATAGTCATTAACGAGGATGGAATACAATGAAAGAACATGAGGCGCTACAAACCATCCCGTCCAGCACATGAGGCTATTAGCCGTTGAGCAAGAATGGTGCAGCGTGAGCAGAGATGCCATCCTGCTCGCACATGAAAGGCTGCTACGTGAATTCCATCCGGATCGGATCAGCCCCGGTGCCCCGGAGACCGTCCGTGGAACGGGATTCGAGAATCCCCCTTGTTTCCAAGTTGCCCGCGGCATGCAAGTCTTGGGTCTTCCAGATTCACAACTTGACATGATAATCCTTGATTCTTGTTCTGAACGAGCATTGCTCCCCGAGCTGTGATTCTTGCTTTACTTGACATAATTCTCATTCAGAGTTAAACTTGACTTGATGCATCCTCCTGGTTCGAGAACTGCCTTAGCGACCTAACGGTCCCGTATACTTGCAGGTTCATATTGCACAAAAGGACTATTTGATAGTCTTCTGGCTAACTAGATGCATGCACGATACGGATAGTGTTACTTGATTGTGGCATAAATTTGTGTGGCAAGCATTGAAACGAGGCAGCGAGTACAACTACAGTGTAAGCAGACATGCATGCATTTATATGAAACATAAGCATTTACATTGTCACGATCTAAGGGGTAGTGCGAGGAGGACAACCGTACAGGGACATTATCGAGTGACATAATCTATGGGCATGCAGTGTAAACAAGTGAAGAAGTACACTACGAAGAGTATATTATGATCTACTCGAGGCATAGCGGGGTCTACTTGCACGAAGCAAATGTAGCATGCGAGGTTCCAATTATAAGCCAAGTTTCATTTCCATGTTCTAACACAAGCAATACAAGATGAGATTATTCCCTTATCTAGGTGCGTTAGATTCTTTATTAGCATGCAATGGGTGATTCACCTAGCGACTAGCATGTATCGTCCATATTTTTAAGTGTGCTGGCTAAGCAAAGACAAGTTTATCGTAGCCACCAACCTTAGCTATGATTCACTACTAAAAATTACGGGATTAGCGACATTTTTAGCGACGTCAAAGTAAAACGTCGCTAATATTAAAGATTTTAGCGACACCAAAGACTAACGTCGCTATAAGTCGCTGTTTGTCGACATATAGCGACGTTCAGCGACTGTAATTCAGTTTTTTAAAAGAATAGTCGCTAAGTTTATTTAAGGTCGCTAAACGTCGCTGGGTTTTATGATTTAGCGACGTTTAGCGACGTATTTAGTGACGTTAGTCTTTTAGATATTTAGTGACGTTTTTAGCGACGTCTATAACGTTGCAAAATATTTTTATTAGTGACGTCATAATTTGACGTCGCTAAACGTCGCTAAAATTTTAATATAGGTTTCGATTTCCCCCTTATCTCAAAATATTTCCCCAATTTTTCAAACCCCCTCCCCCCCTCTCTTGCGAACTGCACACTCCGACGTCCTCCACAGCGGCCTACTCTGGCGTCCCCCTCCTCCTTCTCTCCCTCTAGGTAAACCCTAACTCTCTTTCTCTTCTCTCTCTCTCTCTCTCTCACAGGATACGGCATGACACTGATACATGCATGACACACACACACACATGGCAGACACTGACACATATACGACACACACACACGTGACAGACACGGCATGACACTAACCCTAACCCAAAATTTTTATAGTTGGCAGAGTTTTTACATAAAAATTTCATACACACAAAAATATTCTTTAATGATTCTCCATTTCTATCATATAAATATATTTATATAGTTGATGTGTGTGTCTTATTTATGTGTGTGGTCTATTTGTGAGTGTAGGAGTGACTACAATAAGAATTATTGGAGAAGAGATGTTATACACAGGTTTTAGTACCTGTGTGTGTAGTGTGGCACTAAAGGTGTTTGATAGATTGACTTTGGTATTGTGTGTGTGTGAGATACCTATATTGACGAAGGGAATTTGCTCAGTTGTACATGTGTATACATAGGTACATGTGTATACATAGGTGCATTTGATGTGTGTGTGAATGTGGGATGTAGGAGTGCCAGACAAGTCCATGAGCACTGTGGTGATTGGACTATGTTATAAAATTGAGTGTGTTGTGTTCTAGTGGTCGTGGTAAGGAGTGTGAACAGATGATGGGGAGTTGGCAGTGCACATGAGTTAAGTGGAGTGACAGCAGGCCAGTTTGGAGTGTGTGTGGGAAACTAGATAGCAGCAGTAGCTGCAAGGTTAGGGGTGCCCTGTCCTTAGTGGCAGTTGCAACAAATGCAACATCAGCAGATGTTTAAGTGCCAGTATGAAATGTGTGCACTGATGAGGTTATATATATGCAGTGATATAAGTAAGGAAGTAGGTGCATATACTTGTGCACCACTGTCATAAGTTAGTGTTGTGTGTTGGCAATTAGCCATGGGCATGTGAGTTCAGTCTATGTGGTGGGTGTGGGTGGGTGTGTGCTGTGTTAAATTATTGCAAGAAAGGAAGTATGTGAGCAACAAGGTGCAGGAGGGAATGTCGGGTTGGATAACAGTGCACAGTGCACAGTGTTGGTTAAGGTAATAGCAGTGGTTGAAGGTGAGAGAGGGGACTCGAGCAGGTAAGCAATTGCAATAGCAGCAGTAGGGAGAACTGGGAGATTGTCAGAGTATCAGACTTTGTGGGGGGTCTGTTATGATGAGGAGTGGTATCAGTTGATACACACTCAAGAACAGCAGTACCAGGTGGCAAGTGGCAAGTGAGTGCAGTGCCTATGTTGTGCAGTAGCAATAGAGGGGTACGTACTACGGTACGGAATTCTATGGCACCCTGGTTGCGACGCAGTCATCTAGGGCCTCCCCGGCAAGTGCGCATTCCCCATAGCCCTTGCAGTCATTGGCTCGAGTCCAGGAGACCGTTGACCGTCAGATTGCGTCTCTCCGTGACGAGTTACTGCGAAGGATAGAGGAGCAGCCCCTGTCCCAGCCGCAGCCGGACGATGTGACGCTCATCACACGATTTCATATGCTCAAGCACAACATCATGGAGCTCCGGGATATGACAACTGGTTTTATAGCGTCGACAGAGCGCAACGTGACAAAGCTGCAGGCATCACAGTTGTCCATGGGTTAGAGGTTGACGATGATGCATGATTCAATGGTTCATAGCAGTACGAGGCTGTTATCTACCATGGATTCATACAACCATCGACTAGTAGAGTTGGAGCAGATATGTCCTCCTGGTGCACCTTCATCGACACAGACTCCACCGACGTTACTGCCTTCTCCATCGACATCAGTGTCAATTTCACGGAAGCAGTATGATCTGTTCTTATCCATGATGCGCGCCGGTGGTCATCCTCCTGCAGATCCGCAGTAGTCCTAGTTAGGACCGTTTATTCATTGTTTGTGTTTTAGACATATGATATTTGGTCATTTATGAATATTCTTTATTTTTGAGGCATTCAGACATTATTTCTTGTATTCTTTAGGACGAGGCTTTCAGACTCAGTTGTGTGGATATTTATTGTATTTTTTACGACGAGATTTTATCCTTACTCGGTTTGTAATCTCAATGTTTAGTTTTCTGTAAATTTTACTATATTATTCATATTAAATGTATGTTAATTTACTCGTGTTGAGTGTTCAACCGAAGGGGGTCGGCGAACCCAGCAAATTCAACGAAGGGTTGCTCCGGGTCTATTTGGACAAATTGTGAATTCATAAACTGTAGGAAGAATGGTTTGGAAATAATTCAATATTTTTTTTTATTTTTTTCTGTATCTTTAGCGACGTTTTGCGATGTTTAACGACGTTTACTCACGTCGCTAATTACGTCGCTGAATACGTCGCTATCCCCGTCGCTATACACGTCGCTAAACACGTCGTTGTCCGTCACAAATTGCTGACATGGCAATATTGCCAGGTCAATATAACGTCGCTAAATGAGTCGCACAATGTCGCTAAAAAAATTTAGCGACATATAGCGACAAACTAAATGTTGCTAATTTAGCAACGTTGCGTCGCTACACGTCGCTAATATAGCGACGCATTTACGTCGCTGGAAAACGTCGGAATAGCGATATTTTTTCGGTCAGCGACTAGCTTAAAGGTGACTTCAACGTAACGTCGCTACAGACGTCGCTAAAATTATTTAGCGATATTTTTTGGCCATTTAAACGTCGCTAATTTGACTTATTCTGGTAGTGATTCGCCTCGGTCGAGCGATACTCCGAGCGAGCCTTTGAAAGTCTAAGTCTGAACTCCTAAAGGGCCAAGTCTGAAATCATTTGCCTCTAACGAGTATTCTCGCTGAGCAAAGCGGGTCGGGTCGTTGCACTTGCACCGTTTGAATCGGTTGTCCGCTTGAACGGAGCAGGTCATTACACTCAACCCTCTAACTTTCCTTAGACACCCACTACTTACTGCCACTGCTGCTATGTGGTCCTATTGTTCGAGCACAAAGCACCAAGGTTTGTGCTTGAACTTCCCTCAATTTGGTCCAGTCATAGTTGCTCTAAAGATCTACCCATGTATGAACTAAATTGGGTATCCAACACATCAATTCATTATCACAGGAATCCCCCCTTACTTGTATCAGTTTAATCATCACCTCTAACACTCAACAACAACTATAGGTCCTAACTTACTATTATGAACCCTTCTCCTTGCTACATTGTTGCCACAACAACAACATTAACAACGCAATGATAGCAAGTAATCCGATCACCCCCTTCCTCTCTCATGCACATGCCACCTAGCCATAAAGCCATGCCTCAATAACTCATACACATGTTTCCCTCCTTGACACAGTGCCAAACCTCTCCCCCATATATTGATGTTACTTCTACTACCACTTGGCATCCCCAAATGTCTGATACAGATCCCCTTTGTCATCCCTCATCCCACAGCAATTAGGTGATACCTCACGCCCACTGCCTAAACAGCTGTTGTTGTTACCTTGTATTACAACTGTTGTTTCTACCCTGTTTTAGTTGCCAAGAATAATTGTGTGCACTGCAACACAACAACAATACTCTCCCCCTTTCTTAACTCACCTGATACCTAGTGATGTGTCCCCTTAACTAACTGATAGCACCTGATCAAAACCCAAGTACTAGGTGTGGGTCCTCTATAAACACACACTAACAGTCATTTCGTCAAACATCTAGAGTATGCAAGTAATATACTCATGATACGTGTCCAACTCAAGTGTCAAAAACCATAATTCCTCAAAATTAACATATATACATATATAATACATCATAATACAACTAAAGTAACTTGCTACAATGAGAATTGAGAAATAATTGTACAAAACACCCAAATTAGAGATCTGCATCACTCGGTATCATAAAATACCATGATACGGTCTACTCGTATCTATTTGTGGACACGTACCTAGTTCCACAATCCCGATCTAAGTCTAATTAGATCTAATTGGTCTTCTGACACACAATTAATGTGTCAATCTCGTAATTTCTCCTATTTGAACATAAATTACCATGTAGAAATTATAATACACATCCAATTAGCCTAGAACTTGTTCTTATAGGTAGCCCTATGCCATGAGAGGGTTCCTAATGGTCAAATGCATGATTTGGAACTTATAATGAAGGTGAATTCAGAATTGTACCTATTGGGAGATAAATTTTCAATGAAATGCTCAATCGACACGATCCGGACACGAACTTCTTGTCACAAGCTCCTCTTCCTAGTGCTCCATGCCAATCCAAGCTCCAATGCTCCTTGCTAGGTGAAATTGAGAGGGAATGTGAATGAATTGATGGAGGGGTGAAGGAAATTGGGGATCTAAAAATGAATGAACAAATGGAGAGGAGAGAGAGAGAGAGAGAGAGAAAGAGAGAGAGAGAGAGAGAAGAAGAAGAAGAAGAAGAAGAAGAAGAAGCTATATGTCGCCGGCTCCTTGCTTTCCGCCTCTCCAAGCAAATGTCAATGTCTAATTTACCCCCAATGGTTAATCATGAAAAATAATTAAGGAGGGTATAATGGAAAGTCTTTATACAATGCAAATTAGTCTTAATTCTCCTAATTAATTAAAAAAAATGGGTCTAATGGACCAAGTCCATATTTGGCTCAATAAATTGTCATGACAAGTCTAATTGGGTTCACTAGTGTCAAGTCAATTTAATAGACTAGCCCACTATCTATAAGTAAATAGCACCAATCATAATTTAATTAAATAACACCATAATAATTATTTATCACTAGGAATAATAGATATTCAAAATGATCAAAATACCCTCATTTGGAGAAGTGGGGGTGACATTGTTGGAGTGCCTTTAGAATTAGCCGAGATTTATATTATATACTTGGGCTTTCCCCACACCCCAGTATGGATGTGCATCGATCGATGGTCGACCTATTTGGTCACAACCGTAGTCGAACCGAAGTTAATCGGTTTGAAAATAATCACAGTCGAACCAAACCAACAAACTGGTCGGTTCTGAAACCGACCGACTTGGTTCGGTTTGGTTCGATTTGGTTGATCGATTTTGATCACAAGCAGAAAAAAATGAGAAACAGTGCTTCACTGAGATTCATATTCACAAACATCACATAGTCAATTGTTAATAATCTCATAGATTCCATTGGAAAGCCACAAGCTCCCTTTTACTCAACTTTTTAATTTATTAAGTTTAATCCATAACAAGTTGAGAAGAATAAATAACAACCGAAATATGAGAGAAAAACAACGAATGAGTACATGATTACTCCAAGTATCAACACATATCCAAATTCACTAACACAATCTACATTCCACAGTTCAAATTAAATATTAATACTCTCGGTGATAGAAAATTGTTAAGTGCAATATTACTCGGATCCCTTTTTCCCAGATACGATGGATCCGACCAGACTCTAAATTCTTAATTATCATTATTAGTAGCGGGTTCGATTTGTTTCGATTTTAAACGACTTTTGGAATGATCAAACTTTAGTCGAACCAAACCGATCGATTTTCAAAAAATTCCAGCCAAACCAATCCGATTGGACGATCGGCTTGGTTAAAAGTCAATCGATTCGATTTGGTTCGATTCAATTCGATTGGGTCGATTTCATCCATATGTGCACACCCTACACCCCAGGAACTCCTCCTCCCAGATTTCTCAACCACACCTCCACCTCCGTCCTCCTCACTCCACCACAAGAATGGCCCCCACTGACCACTCCCCACACCCTACCCCCACCACCCCCCTCCTCCCCCATCCCCACCCCAACCACCATCCCTACCTCATAATCGCCGCTACCACCACCATCATCATCTCCTTCATCCTAGCCTTCCTTCTCCTCTACCCCACCCCCACCCCTACCCAACCACCCCCTCCCACCCTCCCCCACCCGGTCGTTCTCCTCCTCTCCCTCGACGGCTTCCGCTTCGGCTACCAACACAAACTCCCCCCACCCTCCCTCCCCACCCTCCGCCGCCTCCTCGCCACCGGCACCTCCGCCGACCTCGGCCTCATCCCGGTCTTCCCCACCCTAACCTTCCCCAACCACTACTCCCTAGCCACCGGCCTCTACCCAGTCCACCACGGAATCATCAACAACTACTTCTTCGACCCGGACCCCTCCCTCCCCCCCTTCACCACCCGCACTCACGACCCCCGCTGGTGGCTCGGCGAGCCCCTCTGGGAAACCGTGTCCGACTCCAACCTCACCGCCGCCGTCTACTTCTGGCCCGGCGGCGAGGTCGTCCGGAACAACTGGTCCTGCCCACCCAAATTCTGCCCTAAATTCGACCCTTCCGTCCCGTTCGAAGAACGAGTCGACACCGTCCTCTCCTACTTCGACAACGACGACGTTCCTTCTTTTATCGCCTTATACTTCGGAGACCCCGATACCCAGGGGCACATGTCCGGCCCCGACCACCCTGACGTCACCGCCGCGGTCGCCCGCATGGACCGGGTCCTCGGCCGGCTCGTCTCCGGGCTGGAGAGGAGAGGGATATTCGAGGACGTGACCGTCATTTTGGTCGGCGACCACGGGATGGTCGGTGTGTGCGAGGAGAAGTATATATTTCTCGAGGACCTGGCCCCGTGGGTCAAGATCCCAACCGGCTGGGTCGAGGGCCGGTACCAGCTGCTGGCGATCCGTCCGGACTCGTCCGTCTCCGCGAAGGAGGTGGTGGAGAGGATGAACGTAGGGTTGCGTTCCGGGAAGGTTCCCAACGGGGATAGGTTGAGAGTGTACCTCAAGGAGGACCTGCCGCAGAGGCTGCATTACTCTGCGAGCGATAGGGTGTGCCCGATAATTGGGCTGGTCGAAGAAGGGTACACCGTGGAGGTCGGTAGAGGGCAGGGGGGGACGAAGAAGAAGTGCGGCGGAGCGCACGGGTACGACAATGCTCTGTTCTCTATGAGGAGCATTTTCGTGGGCCACGGTCCCCGGTTCGAAAGGGGCCGGAAGATCCCGTCGTTTGTGAATGTTGAGGTGTATAATCTGGTCACTGACATTCTGAGGTTGAAGGGAGCTCCGAATAATGGCTCGGATTCGTTCGCGGATTATGTTCTTCTACGCGACACGTAACTGTCTTGTGGTATGTTAACGGGTCTATTTGTGTTCACCCACCAAAACTAGGATGGATGTTCACTCTTCTACTCGAGGGTTGCCACGTGTCAAACCACTAGTCAAAACTAGCGTTGATGTTCACTAAACCACTGCTGAAGTGTTTTTAATTTGGATGAAAATGACACGTGGCAACCCTCGAGTGGAAGGGTGAACGTCCACACTAGTTTTGGTGTGTGAAAAAAAAATGGACTCGAATGTTAACACAAATTCTCTGTTATCTATATATCTATCAAGCCTTCTCATTGACAAATATATTTCAATTGATTTTATTATCCTCGACAAATTAATTGATGTTTGAACATTTATTCTGTCATATAATTTGGTAAGTCTTTGTTCTGTGCATGCTCTGCAGCACAACTCATTTGCAATCCCTCATGCTATATTCAATTGATGTTCCTGGAAGCTTAATATATGCATGCTGTCATTTCTTACATCTAGTTGTATTTATTTGTAGATTGGTAGAAAATTGAACTTTCAAATAATGTATCCTACTATATAATCTCTTCCTGTTAGGGCAGTCCAGGAACCTGGACGACATGGAGCGATTTTCATCTAGGAAAAGTGCAGCATGCCTTGATGAAATGTCATTTTAATTTCACCGATTCAATGATTCCTTTCATAGTAACCAAACTAGAAATAAAAAGCCGGGGTGGTTGTGAGTTTACTGTTTGTGCTAATAACTCATAAATTGTCTGATGAAATTTTGAGGCTGGAAGCATTATGT
Source organism: Iris macrosiphon (assembly GCA_036927795.1). Taxonomy (NCBI): domain Eukaryota; kingdom Viridiplantae; phylum Streptophyta; class Magnoliopsida; order Asparagales; family Iridaceae; genus Iris; species Iris macrosiphon. The sequence continues at coordinate 59,212 of JAYESA010000970.1, read as the reverse complement.
GACATTTTTGCGATTCTCCAGACTTTCAGTTCTCTGGTCTTATTTAAGATGGAGTCATGGACTGAAATATTTTCTATGTAATGATAGTCGCTGCTTATACATTATTATTTATGTGTCAATGTAAATGCTGTGCAACATTCTTAAAGCCCTGTGTCGGATTGAGAGAGTGGCGATGGCCTTTTGGAGGTTGTTCCATTTAGCTTAGTTTCACTCCATCCTCTCATTCTGACAGGTGAGGTCCAGTAGATTAGTCACCGTATGCATTATCTGCTAACCACTCTGCACTTTATATTTTGCCAATTTTGTCCGCAAATTTAAAGCCCTACAGTCTTCAGGGCAGTGAACAGGAAGGCACTTCCTCCTATGGTGGAGTCAGGGAATGCTACTAGCATCGATAGTGTTTTGACTGTCCAGGTAAATTTCTTCTCCTTCTGAAATCTAATATTCAGTAGTGCTATGCTGCCAGCGCGATGGGTTCCATGGAAAACAAATTGTAAAGTGTTCCTTGTAGCAATTTTGCAATGTGACTCGGTATCTTGCATACTATTCGCATGTCAAAATTTCTTAACAGTTAGTTGTAGTATTTTTCCATTGGTTTAGCCCCAGTTGGGTTTTGCAAGAGATGACTAAGGCTGCTAAGGAAGAGAAGGAAATGAAAGAAATATGAAACTTCATCCTATGTAAATTGGATATTGTTTCCACTTGGAACACTTCCATTTTCCTCACTTTCCACCAAACCAAAGACAACCTGGAGGAGGTTGCCATATCAGTTCACTGTGTGATATTCCCATAGTATATCACAGCTTAACTGAAGAAGTACAATATCTAAACCTCGCTTCCCCACCCCTTTTCTTTCTCATGCTCATGTATCTTACTCTGACAATAATCCTGGAAACAGTTCCCGACCTATTTCATCAATGATGCAAAACATTCTGGTGACATGCAATTTCTAACTTAACAAGTATTCAATGATGTAATATAATTGTCGTGTATAAATACTTATACTACAGCAATGATGTAATATAATTGTTGTGTATAAATACTTATACTACAGCATTATGTACGAGCATTGTAATTACATTAGGTATACATATATCATATGGTAGATCCAACTCAAGTTGGAAGATAGTTCTTTATGACCAGGAAAGGTGCAATTGGAGTTGGAAAATGCTTTATTGGTTTCTCTATTGTTATGATGTATTATTTAGGAGATTAATTTTCCTATAGAACTAAGATACAGCCTTGATTACCCATATAGTTTTTTGCTTAGGGTGGATACTGTGGTTGTATGTATGCTCCCTTAGCGTTGTTGCAGTCAAACGCGATAAACTTTGAGACTTTGTAAAGTCATCTTGTTATCCATCAGTATTCTTTTTGTTTTTCTGATTTAACACATTATTTCTCCTGTCCTGTTCGGTCCTGACGCATTTTCCTTGTAAGTGTCCATGCCCTTCGTGTGTCTTCACTCTTCAGACTCTTCACTATGTTGCACGATACAAATATGGACTCCATTTTCCCTTATCTGTGCAACATAAGGTCTTCATATCCCAGTTGTAACCTACAAATGTCCATGAATTTTATCACTGGCTTGTTGAATATATAATCAAAGTGCCATCTCAGGCCTGCAATTTCCTGATATTTGTCTGAACAGTGGAGACAGTTTCAATGGTGATGGTGAGATACCCTGGCTTTGCAGATCTAGGCTGACTTGCCTATGGGTGATCTAGGCTGACTTGCCTATGGGTGGCTCAGTCTTGCAATGGCCTCTCTGATTTATTGGCATCATTCTGGGACTGTGGGATCTCACTTGAATAGGAAGGAGAAAATAGGTGGAGCTCAACTTTAGACAGTTCCCTTTCTGTGTTTTAAATCAGCTTGGGCTTCTTTGGTTGGAGGGCATAGATAGGTTATAGTGACGACGGGAGAAAACTAGGAACTTCTCAGTTTAAGTCCAGGAAACTGTTAAATTGTTGGATAGCGGATGAGAAGTAGCACACTTGGAACATCCAAGAATATAATTTTATTGAACCAAAACTTTGTATACAAGATTATACAAACTCTCAAGATAGCACTCACAAACAAGACTTGTAGCAAACACACACATGGATACTCACAATACAAACTCCCATAAGGCTCGCTCCCTCACGCTAGCTCCTAGCTTGCTAGCTCTTTGCGTTGCTTTGCTTGGTGCTTGGTTCCTAAATGGGATATGTCACCCCTATTTATAGGTGAGGAGTGGTACCTTTGGAAATCTCTATAAGGTTAGGGAGGTTGGAAGGGGGGTGGAAGGATAATGTTTTGTCTAGAACATTTCAATTTTCTCCATGACATGGAGAGAGTTATAGATACAAAAAAAAAAAAAAAAAATAGGATGAAAATATCTAGATAAAACAAAAGGAGAATGGTAAAAGGATTTTTAGATGGATAGCTAGAAGGGGAAGGAAAATGAGAGGAAGAGAATTGGTGTTGCCATTTCAACGATCCCCCTCTTACAAGTGGAGTTAACCCTTTAACATCCTCATCTTTATTTTATATCCTTGTTTTTGTTTTCCAATAAACTTTTTGATGTCTCCTTTCTCTGTGAGATTGATCAACAAACTTCCAGCCTTCCCTTTGTCGTAATACTGGACCATTATCAAATATGCTGAGAATTATAATCTGTAAGGCTGTTTATGGTCGCCCATCAAGTTTTCTGAAGATAAAAGTCCATATAGCCCATTTTCAGGTTCATGAAAAATAGTTGGGAAAGGAAAAGGGTTGTGGATTACCTATTTTTTCCGGAATTTATCCACTTCCAGGTGTTATGTTAAGATGTTTGATGAAACATGCCAACTTAACAGCTATGAGAGATTACTATGATAGAGTGAAGTTTTTGATGCATATTTGTTCACTCACTCTGATAACAAGAACACATCATTTAGTATTAAGCTGTACTAGTATATATGTACGTGCGTTTAACGTATTTTATATATTATTATTAGGAAGACTAAAAAATAGCTAATATAATTATTTTTATTTTTTATTAAGATTGTTTAGGAAGACTAAAAGAGATCTAACCTAATTATTTTAAATTTATTATTATTATTATTATTATTATTATTATTATTATTATATATATATATATATATATATATATATATATATATATTGTAAAATTCCTAATTCTGAAAACCGTATTAACTTTTTATTAATTAATTTAGTTATGAGCTAAATAGAGGGAATAGATTTTTATTTAATTTAATTTTGAGGTGTTTGTGCATTTAGGGGATTTATGGAGCCATTATAAATTTTTTCTAATTTATTCCATGTAGTGGACCCTTTGGACAATTGCTAGCCCAATAGTATGCACAAATATAATTCCTATTGGACCTAACCCAAACCCCTTAGTCTCTACCCAACCCGCCTGAACCCACCACCCATTAAGCAAAATATCAACAGCAGTAGCAAAAACCAACTTTTCTTTCTCCCCCTCCGCGCGTGTGAAACAACCCCCACCGCCTCTTTATCTCTATTATATTACTATACTCTCCCAAACCCAAAACCAAAACAAAAGAAAGAAAGAAACAGCAGCAGCAGTGGTTTTTGAAAACACTAAAATAATCTCCACGGAACCGACCTCTTTCCCTATATATATCCCATACAGTACACCCCAAACCCTAACCCCAATTCTTCCACCAAACTCAACACCGTCTTCACCGCATCTTGAGACGTTTGTTAGGAGGCTTTGTTCCAGATCCTGTGTCCTTGACATTTGGACGCTTGCACTATACAGATTTCTTATCCGGCAAGTATACCTTGCCATTGTACTATTATTTACATTCTATATGATGCATGCATATTTTATTTCTGCCTATTTAGTTCATTTATTTTAACTGTTATATAAATTGTGCGTCCAAAGAAACTTGGATGTATCGACGATGTCGTCATATTCTGTTTTTTGTATTTGCATTGGACCTACTTTATGAGACCACCTCATTATCATGAGGCATTTTATGTTTCATTGGCCATGACACTATTCTTACACGACTGTGAGTCACATGTTGTAAGTCCCCTGATTTTCAGGAATTATTAATTTGGACTTTTCACAATTTTCTGGAATTTTTTCGGGATTTTTCTGTAATTAAAACCTAGGCTCTTGGTAATTAAATAATTTTTATTTGCTGTTAATTACTATTAAAATATTATAAAAATAATATTTTTGGGTGTAAAATGAAAAACTGGACTTAGGGTAATTTTCTGGAAATTTATTGGACCCCGGACCTATTTTAATCACCTAAAAACTATTTAATTAATTAATTATTATTTGTTTATTTATTTTCCAGCCCAGCCAAACCCGGCCCAAACCTCGGCCCAAACCGGCCCAGCCCACCCGCCTTAACGGGTCGGGTCCGCCCGACCGAACCCGACCAGCCGTCCGACCCGCTTCCACTCTCCCCTGACCCAGTCGCCCCCGATTCTCCCGCCGTTTCCGCCGCCTGCGCTGTCGCGCCACGCCGGCCGCGCTTTCCCGCCCGCTCCGCGCAACCCCGCACCGGCCGCCGCTTCCCCCGCCTCACCCGGCCACCCTCTCCCCTATAAAACCCTCCTGCGGCCGCCCCCTCGAATCCCCAAACACCCCGCTCCGTCCACCGCCTCCTCGCCGCACGCCGCCGTGCCGCCCCAGCGCCGCCGCTGCAGCCCCCGCCGATTCCCCTCTCCTCCTCCTTCCTCCTCCCCTCCGGTGCCCCGACAGAACCCCGCCGTAGCAGCAGCAGCCCGCAGCTCCCTCCGGCCGTCTCCCGCCCGCTCCGGCACGCCGCCGCCTCCGGCCAGCGCCGCCAGCGCTCACCCAGCCGCCCTCGACCGCCTCCGGCCTCCCCCGCCGCCAGAGCCGCCGGAGAACTCCGCAAACCCTAACCCTAGTTCCCCTTGTGTCGGACACGTGTCGGACACGGAAAATTCGGATTTTCCGGACCCTGTTCAGGTACGTGTATCTCCCTGCTTGTTTACCCGTTTTCGATTCCGTCAGTTGCGTTGCGTAGCCTGCATGACCCCTCGGTGCCCGTACAACCCGCTCGGGGCACCGCGTCCTGTGGCGATCGCGAACCGCGATCCAAAAACAGGAAAACAACGTCCCGATTCACCCCGGAACTAGGTACGCCCCGCCAAACGGGACGACTTGGTCGCGCGCGGTCTTCACAGATACGTGCGCGTCGTTGATACGGACGTGCGGGATTTCGCAGAAGCTGATTCGGATGTGCGTGCACACCGGAATCAACTCGTATCCGCGGACACCGTCCCGTATCCGTCCTTTCTGAATCACGCCCTAACTTTGTGTACACACGTCGGATTGAAACGAAACTTGCGCCATCGGACTCGTAGCGATACGCTGGTCCTGTGACCCAAGTTTGGTTCGATTCTGAGAACGTTGACAGAATCGCGTGTCGTGGGCCCCACAGGTCCCGCTCGACGAACGATTTTGTGATTGGCTCATCGGAATCCAATTCTGGAAGTTCCGGTGGGTTCGTATCATCGTTCCTGACCTGTTGACACTAAGTTTGGTGAATTTGGAGACCTTTGACCCTGACACGTTTTTCAGTGCAAAGCGGGCCCACATGCGGACCCCGTTGTGACCGAAATTGCCGTTTTTGCCCTTGTCTCCAAATTGGACTCAAGGACAAGCGTTTCTAGCTATTTGATATCTTCTGAGCATGATGGTAATATTTATTTCAGCATCCGGAGATATTTCTGGAAATTTTTCGAGAACAGAACCGTAGTTGGAATCCAAACATCAGGCAAGTACCTGCACTTCAAGTTTATTCTTTATATTATGATAATTAGTTCCTTGCTCTACTAGCACCATTGGATGATTACACTTAGTGTTAGGATTTGGATTTCATGTCTTGCTTTTCGTGTCGGGAGGGAGAATACTAGGAGGCATGTAGTTTATCCTTCCCCCTGTCCTGACTGCTAGCTGTTGGTACGCGACTGTACCATCAGCCTGATACTCGATTATTCCTTACTGATAGCCGTCTATGACGTGCCTGATTAGCCTTATAACCCCCTACATGCCAACTATGTATTCTAAATACACAATCACACACACATAGTTTCTTTGTCTTGTTGCAGTTCCATTTTCTTGTCTCATTATAACCATGTTTTACTTATATTCCTGATTTTTAGTGCTTAACCTTAGTTAATTTTACTACTTATTATGCAATTCTTATCGTGATGTTTAGTCAGTTTTCACTACTTGTCATAAATATTTAGTTTAAACTTTGTTGTGTATTGGTACTTTGCTCCTTTCCTGACTGGATCCGTTGATATTAGGCGATGATGAGGACTATGACCCCACCTTTTATGGCCCATATGACGTAGCAGATGATACTTTTGAGGAGCCGGTTCCTACTCAGGAGACTACTTTTGAGGAGTAGTTAGCCAGTTAGTTAGTATTTTCTTTCAGCATAGTACTCGGGTTTGTCCCCGATTTATCTTCTGGTTCTGTATTAAACTGTGGATTTGGATGTCACAAAATTTTGTCTTATAAAATCTTAGCATTCCTATTCCCTGTTATTATCCTTGCCTATTTATTTTTGTGAATGAGCTAGATTTTAATTTAACTGTGAATATGACCTAGACAGCGTACTACCGCCGACACTGCGGCGTAGGCTGGACGTACTCGCGAACCGGTACCCGATTCATCTGGGTGCGGGTCGTGACACGTTTTTATGGTGGCCCATGCAGGTCCACGACTAAATTGTTCGGTTTCAACTTAGGGACCGAACAAGCCTGCAGTAAGAATAGGATAAGTTTTTAGGATCTCATCCACTTGCTTGAATCGTTCTTGACATCTATCTCGGATTCAAATTAATTCCTTGATTTGCATCCTGTCTTGATTCCTGTGTGCCTCTTATTGTTTATTTTGGTTGCAGAGTTATGGATTCACGAGCGAACGACGAGATTCCTGCAAGATCACCACGAGATGCTGCGGTAACCAACGAAGATGAAGTAACACTAGTGGATGGAGGACAATCAGCTCAACAACATGCCTCGAGAGCCCTCACGATGACCGTGGAGAACGCGCAGACTCTTGGAGTAGCTAATGAGCGTAAGTGATTTGTAGCTGCCGTTTCTAGTCTTGTTTTAGCTTGTGCCTACTGGTTCGTGACCTCAGCCCCAACCTAGTAATTTTAAACTTGCTAATGACCTGGTATGCTTTTATATTTGATAACTGTAGAGATTGTAGAGTCTTTTGTTATTGTGCTTATTGTGTGTTGTTTTGTGAACTTGAATTAAGTTGTACCTCCTTTCATCCTCATCTAGCGTACTTAATTTTGCTGTACTTGACTTATGCTGCTATTCTATAGCCTAGTTTTGCAAGCTTACTCCTTATCGGGCTTGTTCATGACATATGTGTTATTGGGGCCTGATCAACCACACTAATACAAGTGTCTATTCAGAATCAGTGTATTGTGGCCTGATCGACCTTAGTGCATTTTGGTTCGCACTTCGCACGACTACTTTACGTGGATTAAGATAGGTAGTGATTAGTAGACGAATATACTTGCCCTAGACATGTCTGACATATCGTATCGGTTACATAACTGTACTAATACGAGCAGGCGAACAAAGGATTACCAAAATAGGATTTCAATCCACAACTGCTTTGACAATTCCCAATTGAATTCTTTAAATGCCTTGATTCCGATACTTCTAATCTATTACCTCGCCCTTGAAACTCTTTATTATTGGTCTCCGTCTTCCCTTATTTCGGAAAGACGAAACCTCGTGCTTGGTATAAGGTTGATACACGGAGAGTACTAGATATACCCTATAGGCCGATCACATATTTGAGGATTATTCTTCCGTAATTAAGGACATATCATATGTAATATGATCGGCGTTGAAGTTTCGAGGATTGAAGGACATGAGTAAATAAATTAAGGAATATTTTCTTAAGGTATATAGCCTTATGTGATAGATGGGTAAATTCTAAGTTGGGTAGCAGTGCATTGTCAACTCGAGAGGAATTTTTTTTGGATTGTAATCGAGTAAAGCTTAGATTGGGAGAGGTTCAAGCCATTTCAATTTTGAGAATTTTAGAAGAATGACTAAGATGATGAGGATTAATGAACTTCAAAATTCTTGATATTGGGGACCCAATATTTATACCTTAGGTACATGGTTTAAATTTGGAATAATGAAGGTAAAATCATCAATTTGAATTTAGAGGATAAAAATATAGAATTTCAGACTTGAACATTGGTGGATTGCATTTAAATTATCTTCAATTTGATGATTGGAATTAAGAATTTAAAATTTGATGGTTGGACTACCTATTTGAAACATTGAGGATGTAAATGGAGTTTTAAAAGTTGAAGCATACAAAAATTTATAAGTGAAAATGGGAATAATATTGGACTCGGATTACTTCTAGAGGAGATTATGATAGTTAGAGATCGGGAGGTGAAATTTACATGCTTATTTAAATTTTGAAGATGTTATAAGAATTTAATTTAAATTTGGATATGGATATGGATAATTTGAGAAAGTGAGAAGAGATAACCATAGGTGAAAATTTTGATTGGAACAGTGGTCATCTTAACCTTGAAGTGATTGCAATGGATATGATTAGAATTTTGATTATCGCAAGGAGATTGCGATTGACTTGCCTTATGTACATAAAGGATTAATAGATTATGCCATATTTTAATTTCGAGGACGAAATTTTTATAAGTTGGGTAGATTGTAAGCCCCCTGATTTTCAGGAATTGTTAATTTGGACTTTTCACAATTTTCTGAAATTTTTCCAGAATTTTTCTGTAATTAAAACCTAGGCTCTTGGTAATTAAATAATTTTTATTTGCTGTTAATTACTATTAAAATATTATGAAAATAATATTTTTGGGTGTAAAATGAAAAACTGGACTTAGGGTAATTTTCTGGGAATTTATTGGACCCCGGATCTATTTTAATCACCTAAAAACTATTTAATTAATTAATTATTATTTATTTGTTTATTTATTTAATTATTTATTTTCCAGCCCAGCCCAAACCCGGCCCAAATCGGCCCAGCCCACCCGCCTTAACGGGTCGGGTCCGCCCGACCGAACCCGACCCGCCGCCCGACCCGCTTCCCTTCTCCCCTGACCCAGTCGCCCCCCGATTCTCCCGCCGTTTCCGCCGCCTGCGCCGCCGCGCCACGCCGGCCACGCTCCCCCGCCCGCTCCGCGCAACCCCGCACCGGCCGCCGCTTCCCCCGCCTCACCCGGCCACCCTCTCCCCTATAAAACCCTCCTCCGGCCGCCCCCTCGAATCCCCAAACACCCTGTAAACCCCCTCAACCAGATTCCAGTATTTTAGGAATATTTTTCACAATTTAGGATTTGTTGCAATAATTTATTTTATTTTGCTTACATATCCTATTGACTTGTGCACCTGTCCGTCACCTAAATATTTGGAGCTTTGCCTTGACTGTTATCCCCGAACAAAGTTCGCATACCTCTCCTAGACATGCCAGCCTACTATCCTGCACTTTGTGCAACTCCCAGATACTTAGTTTTGAGCCTCGTATGAGACGCACAAATCTCGTTGCAAACGCCCGTATTTAATTCCTATTTTAAATCCCAGACCTGTACCCATCCCTGTTCCAATAGAGATTTGAGGCCCAATATGCACCTGTTTTGCCCAGACAAAAATACGTTAATTTTTTACACTGAGTATACTACATTTAGTGTATTGACACCATAGAAAAATTATGGCCCTACCTGCCTCTAAATAATTAGAGAACACCGTGCGCAGTATTTATTAATTAAATTAATACGATGGCCCGTATCACCCTAGAAAACTAGGCCCAGTCCCTGCCCAGACTCACCCCCACCCCCTCGGGACCCTCGCACAGCAATTTTCCTCAATTCTGTGAATTTTATTATTTTCAGGAATTGGGTGTTTTTCCCAGACAATTTCGTAATTGCGCAATTTCCCAAAATAGGACCTCTGTGCAATTTACGAAATTACAGGGACTTTTCTGTAAATTACCCTGCGAGGTGTCACCCCCTGATTGGCCGGTAAACGTGCACCGTCCATTCCAAAAGGAGTCCGGATTCGATGTATTTACATTAAGTAAATATCTTATATGTAAATTTCATTTATACCCCTAATGAATTTTTCTATTTAAATAAAAGAAATTAAAATAAAAACTAAAACCTAATTCTACCCGAGCCCCCTCCCTCAGCCGACTCTCCCCCCCGGCCGCCGCGGCAAGCCGCCCCCGGCCGCGGCGAACCCACCCCCCGCTGGCCCCCTCTCTCCCCAGCTCCTCCTTCCCTGTTCCTCCTCCTCTCCCAGCCTTTCTTCCCCCCTCCGCCGGAGTCACCCCGCCGGTGAGCTCCGCCCACCGCCGCCGCTCTTCCTCTCTCCTCTTCTTCTCCACCACTCCCATCACCGCCACCACCTCCTTCTCTTCCATCCCCTATCGCCTCAGCTCCCCCTCGGCCTCCTCCTATTCCCCTCCTCCTCCTCCACGACAGCCGCCACTCCCCCCCGACCTCCGCCCACCCTTCTTCTCCTCCTCTCCTTCTCCTCCGGCTCCTCTTCCTACCGCCACCACCACCATCAGTCGCCACTACCATCCTCAGTCACCACAGCTCCTCCTCCTCCTCCTCCTCACCATGACCCCTCCCCCACAGCCACAACCCCCCCCTAAGCCAGCCTCGACCACTTCCTCTCTCCTCAGCTTCCTTCCTCCGGCCCCATCTCCACCGCCAACCCATCACGACCGCCACCGGCCTCGTCCAGACTCCCCCTTCCCTCGCTGTCATGACCACCGCGAGCAGCCTCCCCTCCTCCCTGCTCAACTTGATCTCGCCAGAGACGAGCAGCGGCCACCCCGGCTCGACACATCAAGTCTCCCCTCTCCCAGACCTCGTCGACTCCCAGCCACCTCGCCGTGCCCTGTCCGGACACCCCGCTGACCGCCAAGCTCCACCTGAGCGCCTCCGGCGAAGCCCGGCAAGTCTCCCCTGGACTCAGACCGGACATAACAGCATTTCAGAGCCCGGACACAGCCCGGACACGACCAGCGTCGTGTCGCATCTCTTCCCGGACACGGGAAATTCAATCCACGGAGCCCTGTTCAGGTAACCCGTTCTATCTCCTCGTAGTTCCGTTTTTAATTCCGTCAATTGTGACACGTAGGCTATGTGACCCTCTCGGTGCCCGTGCAACCCGCTCGGTGCATCGCGTCCTGTGGCGATCGCGGCACGCGATCCAAAACAGGAAAAACAACGACCCGATTCACCCCGGAACTGGGTACGCCCCGCCAAACGGGACGACTTGGTCGCACGCGGTCTTTACCGAAACGTGCGCGACGTTGATACGGACGTGTAGGAATTCGGAGAAGTTGATTTGGATGTGCGTGCACACCGGAATCAACGCGTATCCGCCGACACCGCCCCGTATCCGTCAGTTCTGGAACACGCTGCAACTTTGTGTATACACGTCGGATTGAAACGAAACTTGTGCCATCGGACTCGTAGCAATACGCTGGTCCTGTGAGCCAAGTTTGGTTCGATTTTGAGAACGTTGACAAAATCCCGTATCGTGGGCCCCACAGGCTCCACTTGACGGGCAATTTTGTGACCGGCTCATCGGAATCCGATTCTGGAAGTTCCGTTGGGTTCGTATCGACGTTCTGGACTTGTGGACACTAAGTTTGGTGAATTTGGAGACCTTTGACCCTGACACGTTTTTCGGTGCAAAGTGGGCCCACATGTGGACTCCGCTTTGACCGAAAACTGTCATTTTTGCCCCCGTGTCCAAATTGGACTTAAGGACAGGCGTTTCTTGCTATTTGATATTTTCTGAGACTGTTAGTGATGTTTATTTCAGTATCCGGAGACATTTATTCTGAGGCCATAGTTCTGACTTTTGGCATTTGACATCTGGACATTATATTTGCAGCTCTCCCGCCAGGCAAGTATACCTTGCCTTGTTGTACTGTTTAAATTCAGTTATTGTTAGTTACATGTTTATTTATTATATAAATGTGCGCGTCCGAGAACACTCGGGTGCAGTCAACGAAGGCGTTGACGTTAGGATTGTATCTGACCTAGTGTCTAGTAGACCCACCTAAAGTTGTGAAGTTATTGATATGACTTCCAGGCCTTGACACGTATCATTACACGTCACAGAGTGAGTTCATGTAGGGACGCGTGCCTCATATTCGACTGGCCATCGGTGTGAGCAACATGTGTAACGGTATTTAGCTTAGTTTATTTCTATGGAGACTTGCATCATTATACGAGATGTCCACGTCGTTTTCACGACTTGTATATCCTTGGGTGGGGAAGATATCTAGTAGACGTATGGGACACCCCCTTCTTGAGTCTTTTATCCTTCGTACCATGCTCCTCGGAGATGGTCGATTGCAGAGCTACCCGTGTGTCCGGGGGCATATGACACATATACTAGCCAGTCATGACGATTGGTGAATTACGTCAGCATATGTCAAGCCTACACATTCCCATGCGTACTACAAGGTCTTTAAATTGCATTCACTTAGATGGTTAGCACACCCCCATTTATTTATTCAGTATTTACATACATGGCATGTTGTTTTTCTGTATCTTGCTATGTCCCTCTGAGGACCTGGTCCCCTGCCAGGTGTATATGTTCTTGAGTATTCGTAGGAGCACAGATCCGGACATGTTACGTATATCCCGAGGAGGTCTTCTCTTCGAGCCTCGAGATTGTCAGATGTTGTTCTTTATGGTGTGTATTCTGGTTCCTTTTGTATTCTATTTCGGCAGTAGATTTGATTTCATCTGACTGTCATTCTTAGATATCTGTATTGAGATCTAATTACATGATTATTGGTTATTCATATTTGATTCTGTGGATGAGATTTAGATATTACCCTGTGACTTGTGATCAGTTTTACCACTTATGAATTATTGTTCATTATACAGCGTACGCACGTATATATGGTTTCCATATATTGGAGTTGCCATATATACGGGCCAGCTGGCATGGTTACGTGACCTAGTCCTACGTATTTTGGGACTAGGGCGTGACACACCCCGCTCCGTCCACCGCCTTCTCGCCGCACGCCGCCGTGCCGCCCCAGCGCTGCCGCCGATTCCCCTCTCCTCCTCCTTCCTCCTCCCCTCCGGTGCCCCGACAGAACCCCGCCGCAGCAGCAGCAGCCCGCAGCTCCCTCCGGCCGTCCCCCGCCCACTCCGGCGGGCCGCCGCCTCCGGCCAGCGCCGCCAGCGCTCACCCAGCCGCCCTCGACCGCCTCCGGCCTCCCCCGCCGCCCGAGCCGCCGGAGAACTCCGCAAACCCTAACCCTAGTTTCCCCTTGTGTCGGACACGTGTCGGACAATAAAAATTCGGGTTTTCCGGACCCTGTTCAGGTACGTGTATCTCCCTGCTCGTTTACCCGTTTTCGATTCCGTCAGTTGCGTTGCGTAGCCTGCATGACCCCCTCGGTGCCCGTGCAACCCGCTCGGGGCACCGCGTCCTGTGGCGATAGCGAACCGCGATCCAAAAACAGGAAAAACAATGCCCCGATTCACCCCGGAACTGGGTACGCCCCGCCAAACGGGACGACTTGGTCGCGCGCGGTCTTCACAGATACGTGCGCGTCGTTGATACGGACGTGCGGGATTTCGCAGAAGCTGATTCGGATGTGCGTGCACACCGGAATCAACGCGTATCCGCGGACACCGCCCCGTATCCGTTCTTTCTGAATCATGCCCTAACTTTGTGTACACACGTCGGATTGAAACGAAACTTGCGCCATCGGACTCGTAGCGATACGCTGGTCCTGTGACCCAAGTTTGGTTCGATTCTGAGAACGTTGACAGAATCGCGTGTCGTGGGCCCCACAGGCCCCGTTCGACGGGCGATTTTTTGATCAGCTCATCGGAATCCAATTCTGGAAGTTCCGGTGGGTTCGTATCATCGTTCCTGACCTGTTGACACTAAGTTTGGTAAATTTGGAGACCTTTGACCCTGACACGTTTTTCGGTGCAAAGCGGGCCCACATGCGGACCCCGTTGTGACCGAAATTGCCGTTTTTGTCCTTGTCTCCAAATTGGACTCAAGGACAAGCGTTTATGGCTATTTGATATCTTCTGAGCATGATGGTAATATTTATTTCAGCATCCGGAGACATTTCTGGAAATTTTCCGAGAATAGAACCGTAGTTGGAATCCAAACATCAGGCAAGTACCTGCACTTCAAGTTTATTCTTTATATTATGATAATTAGTTCCTTGCTCTACTAGCACCATTGGATGATTACACTTAGTGTTAGGATTTGGATTTCATGTCTTGCTTTTCGTGTCGGGAGGGAGAATACTAGGAGGCATGTAGTTTATCCTTCCTCCTGTCCTGACTACTAGCTGTTGGTACGCGACTGTACCATCAGCCTGATACTCGATTATTCCTGACTGATAGCCGTCTATGACGTGCCTGATTAGCCTTATAACCCCCTACATGCCAACTATGTATTCTAAATACACAATCACACACACATAGTTTTTTTGTCTTGTTGCAGTTCCATTTTCTTGTCTCATTATAACCCTGTTTTACTTATATTCCTAATTTTTAGTGCTTAACCTTAGTTAATTTTACTACTTATTATGCATATTTGTAAACCCCCAGATTTTGCAAGAATTTTCAAATTGGGATTTTTCACAATTTTCTGGAATTTTTCTGTAATTAAAATTAGGGTTCTTAATTATTGAATGATTTTTAATTGTTAATAAATAATATTAAAATATTATGGAAATAATATTTTTGGGTGTAAAATAAAAAATTGGACTTAGGACAATTTTTTGGAATTTATTGGACCCCGGACCTATTTTTAATTACCTAAAAACTATTTATTTATTTACTAATTAATTGATTTATTTATTATTATTATTATTATTATTATTATATTTTAGATCCGGCCCAGCCCAGGCCCAACCGGCCCGAGCCCAGCCCGCGGCCCATTAACCCTATCGGGTCGGGTTCGGGGACCCGAACCCGACCCGTACCCGCTAACCCTAACCCCAGCCCCTGACCCGTTCCCCCCCCCCCCCCCCGCGTCCGGCGCCGCCGCCCGCGGACGCTGCCGCTCCGCCCGACCAGCGCCACGACTCCGCCCCCTCCGCCGCCAGACCCGGCCACCCCCGCCTCCCTCGGCCCCACGCCACCGCCTCCTCCCCTTTTTAAACCCGTGCCGGCCCCCGCCGCCTGACCCTCGCCACCACCCAGTCGCCGGAGACCCGTGCTCGAGCTCGACGACCCCGCTGCTCCGCCCACCTCCGGCGCCGCCCCGCCCGCCAGCGCCTCCGCCTCGCCCCGGCGAGCCGTCCCCAGCCCTCCCCGGCGCGCCTCCGGCCGGCCCCCGCCGTCTACGACCAAAACCCTAACCCTAGCCCTAATTCTTCTCCCTGTGTCGGACACGGGACACAGGACACGGTGTCCTGTGTCGTGTCGGACACGATTCAGACCCCGGTTTTCGGGTCCCGTTCAGGTGCGTGTATCTTCTTGCTCGTAGCTCCGTTTTCGATTCCGTAAATTGCGTTGCGAAGCCTGTATGACCCTCTCGGTGCCCGGACAAACCGCTCGGGGCATCGCGTCCTGTGGTGATCGCACACCGCGATTCAAAAACAGGAAAAACCAGACCATGTTTCACCCCGGAACTGAGTACGCCCCGCCAAACGGGACGACTTGGTCGCGTGCGGTCTTCACAGATACGTGCGCGCCGTCGATACGGACGTGTGAGATTTCGCGGAAGCTGATTCGGGTGTGCGTGCACACCAGAATCAACGCGTATCCGCGGACATCGTCCCTTATCCGACTTTTCTGCAATTTACCCTAACTTCGTGCACACACGTCGGATCGAGACGAAACTTGCGCCATCGGACTCGTAGCAATACGCTGGTCCCGTGTCGTGGGCCCCACAGGCCCCGCTCGACGAGCGATTTTGTGATCGACTCATCGGAATCCAATTCTGGAAGTTCCGTTGGGTTCATATCATCGTTCCTGACCTGTTGACACTAAGTTTGGTGAATTTTGAGACCTTTGACCCTGACGCATTTTTCGGTGCAAAGTGGGCCCATATGCGGATCCCGTTTTGACCCGAAACTGCCGTTTTTGCCCTTGTCTCCAAATTGGACCCAAGGACAGGCGTTTCTAGCTATTTGATATCTTCTGAGCATGATGGTAATGTCTATTTCAGCATCTGGACTCATTTCTGGAAATTTCCCCGAGATACAACTATAATTGGATCCAAACATCAGGCAAGTACCTGCACTTCAAGTTTAAATCTTTATATTGTGATAATTAATTCCCTGCTCTACTAGTACCCTTGATGATTATACGTAGTATTAGAACACTGGATTTCATGTCTTGAATACTGGTTTTTCATGTCTTGCTTTCGTGTCGGGTGGGAGAATACTAGAAGGCATGTAGTTTACCCTTCCCCCTACCGTGTTTAATAGCTGTTGGTGCGCGACTGTACCCTCAGTCGGATCTCGATTATTCATGTTTAATAGCCGTCTATGACGGCCGGATTAGCCTTATAAACCCCTACATGCCAACTATGTATTCTAAGACAAACACAAGTTCACACAGATAGCTCCTGGTCTTGTTATAGTTCTTGCTGACTGTTGTAGTTTCATTTCCTGTCTTATTTATTCCTGTTTTCTCATATCCCTGTTTATAGCATTAACTCTTAGTTATTGTTGTTTCTTTTATGCATATTCTCAATATGATACTCAATCTAATTGTCATAAATGTTTAGTTTAATCTTGTTGTGTATTGTGTACTTTGCTCCTTTCCTGACTGGATCCGTTGATTTAGGCGATGATGAGGACCTTGCCCCTACCTATTATGGCCACTATGAGTTAGCAGGTGACCCATATGAGGAGCCAGTTCCCACCCAGGAGGCTACTTCTGCAGAGTAGTTAGCAGTAGCTACTTATTTATTTCCTTTCAGCATATACTCGGGTTTGTCCCCGATTTATCTTCTGGCTTTGTATTAACTATGGATCTGTTGTCACAATTTGTTTTATAAAAGTTAGCATTCCTATTTCCTGTTATTTTCCTTGTCTATTTTTTGTGGATGAGATAGATTTAAAATTACTTGTGAGAATGACCTAGACAGCGTACTACCGCCGACACTGCGGCGTAGGCTGGACGTGCCACGTACTCGTGCCCGAATATCCGGGTGCGGATCGTGACACGTTTTTATGGTGGCCCATGCAGGTCAACGACTAAATTGTTCGGTTTTAACTTAGGGACCGAACAGGCCTGCAATAAGATTGAGGATTTTAGGAAAAGCTCATCCACTTGATTGAATCGTTCTCGATATTCATATCGGCTTTGAATCGTTTTATTGACTCGCATTCTGCCTTGATTCCTGTGCGCCTTTATCGTTTATTTTTGGATGCAGAGTAAAGGATCTACCAGCAAGCGACGAGGTTCCTACAAGATCACCACGAGATGCTCTACCAGCATGACCGTGGAGAACGCGCAGACCCTTGGAGTAGCAAATTCGCGTAAGTGATTTTAGCTGTCGTTTCTAGTATCGTTTAGCTTGTGTCTATTGGTTCGTGACCTCAGCCCCAACGTAGAAATTTTTGAACTTGCTAATAACCTGGTATGTTTTTAAATTTGATAACTATAGATATTTTAGAGTCTTTTGTTATTGTGCTTCTTGTAGGTTGTTTGGTGTACTTAAATAATTTGTACCTCCTTTCATCATCATCTAGCATACTTATATTCGTTGCACCTTGACTTATGCTGCTAGTATAGCCTAGTTTTGCAAGCTTATCCTTTTATCAAGCTTGTTCATGACATATGTATTAGTGGGTCGACACACTAATACAATTGTCTATTCAGAATCAGTGTATTACGGTCTGATCAACCTTAGTGCATTTTGATTCGCCCTTCGCACTACTTTACGTGGATTGAGATATAGTTGACTAGTATACTTGCCCTCTAGATATGTCCGATCATATCGTATCGATTACATAACTGTATTAATACGAGCATGTGAATAGGAATTACCAAGATAGGATTCAATCCACAAATCGCTTGACCATTTCCCACCTGAATTCTTTAAACTCCTTGATCCCGATACTTCTGTTCTATTACCTCACCCTTGAACTCTGTATTATTGATCCTCGTCTTCCCTTATTTCGGAAAGACGAAACCTCGTGCTTGGTATAAGTCTGATACACCGAGAATACTAGATATATCCCATAGACCGATCACATACTTGAGGGTTTTTTTTTTCAAAATTAAGGACATATCATGATCGGCGTTGAAGTTTCGAGGATTGAATGATATGAGCAACCATATTAAGGAATATTTTCTTAAGGTATATAGTCTTTTGTGATGAATGGGTAAATTCTAAGTTGGGTAGCAATGCAATTGTCAACTCGAGAGGAATGTCTTTTGGATTGTGACCGAGTAAGGTTAGATTGGGAGAAGCAAGCCATTCTAATTTTGAAAATTAGAGGAGTGACTAAGATGAGTAATGAATTGATATCGAGGACCCAATAATTATACCTTAGGTACATGATTTAATAATAAAAAATAAAAGCGTCAATTTGAAATTGAGAGGATATATGATTCAGACTTGAACATTGGTGGACTACACTTAATTTACCTTTCAATTTGATGATTTGAATTTAGAATAAAAATTTGATGGTTGGACTACCTAGTTGGAATATTGAGGATGTGAATGAAATTTAAAAAAAAAAAAAACTGTGAATGGAAATACTGTTGGACTCGAATCACTTCTAGAGGAATTATGATAGTTAGAATAGTGAAGCAAAGTCATAAGCATGTGCAATTCTTGAAGATGTTATAGGGGCTTAATTTAAAATTTCACCTGTGGGTAATTTGAGGAAGTAAGAAGTAATAACCCTAGGTTGAATCTTGATTGGAACAGTAGTCATCTTAACCATGAAATGATTGCAGTGGATTTGATAGGGATTCTAATTATCGCAAGGAGATTGCGATTGACTTGTTTTGTGTACATGAAGGATTATCATATTATGGCTTAATTTTAAATTTCGAGGACAAAATTTTATAAGTTGGGTAGATTGTAAACCCCCAGATTTTGCAAGAATTTTCAAATTGGGATTTTTCACAATTTTCTGAAATTTTCTGTAATTAAAATCAGGGTTCTTAATTATTGAATGATTTTTAATTGTTAATAAATAATATTAAAATATTATGAAAATAATATTTTTTTGTGTAAAATAAAAAACTGGACTTAGGACAATTTTTCTAGAATTTATTGGACCCCGGACCTATTTTTAATTACCTAAAAACTATTTATTTATTTATTTATTTACTAATTAATTGATTTATTATTATTATTTATTATTATTATTATTATTATTATATTTTAGATCCGGCCCAGCCCAGGCCCAACCGGCCCGAGCCCAGCCCGCGGCCTATTAACCCTATCGGGTCGGGTCGGGTCGGGTCCACCCGAACCCGACCCGCACCCGCTAACCCTAACCCCAGCCCCTGACCCGTTCCCCCCCCCCCCCCCGCGGACGCCGCCGCTCCGCCCGGCCAGCGCCACGACTCCGCCCCCTCCGCCGCCAAACCCGGCCACCCCCGCCTCCCTCGGCCCCACGCCACCGCCTCCTCCCTTTTTTAAACCCGCGCCGGCCCCCGCCGCCTGACCCTCGCCACCACCGCCTCCGCCCCGTGCCACCTCGCCGTCACCACCGCTTCCCGCCAGCTCCGCCGCCTCGCTCGCCTCCAGCCCGCCTCAGCCCCAGTCGCCGGAGACCCGTGCTCGATCTCGACGACCCCGCTGCCCCAGCGCTGCTCCGCCCACCTCCGGCGCCGCCCCGCCCGCCAACGCCTCCGCCTCACCCCGGCGAGCCGTCCCCAGCCCTCCCCGGCGCGCCTCCGGCCGGCCCCCGCCGTCTACGACCAAAACCCTAACCCTAGCCCTAATTCTTCTCCCTGTGTCGGACACGGGACACAAGACACAGTGTCCTGTGTCGTGTCGGACACGATTCAGATCCCGGTTTTTGGGTCCCGTTCAGGTGCGTGTATCTTCTTGCTCGTAGCTCCGTTTTCGATTCCGTAAATTGCGTTGTGAAGCCTGTATGACCCTCTCGGTGCCCGGACAAACCGCTCGGGGCATCGCGTCCTGTGGTGATCGCACACCGCGATCCAAAAAAGGAAAAACCAGACCCTGTTTCACCCCGGAACTGAGTACGCCCCGCCAAACGGGACGACTTGGTCGCGTGCGGTCTTCACAGATATGTGCGCGTCGTCGATACGGACGTGTGAGATTTCGCGGAAGCTGATTCGGGTGTGCGTGCACACCGGAATCAACGCGTATCCGCGGACATCGCCCCGTATCCGACTTTTCTGCAATTTACCCTAACTTCGTGCACACACGTCGGATCGAGACGAAACTTGCGCCATCGGACTCGTAGCAATACGCTGGTCCTGTGGGTCAAGTTTGGTTCGATTCTGAGAACGTTGACGAAATCGCGTGTCGTGGGCCCCACAGGCCCCGCTCGACGAGCGATTTTGTGATCGACTCATCGGAATCCAATTCTGGAAGTTCCGTTGGGTTCGTATCATCGTTCCTGACCTGTTGACACTAAGTTTGGTGAATTTGGAGACCTTTGACCCTGACGCGTTTTTCGGTGCAAAGCGGGCCCATATGCGGATCCCGTTTTGACCCGAAACTGTCGTTTTTGTCCTTGTCTCCAAATTGGACCCAAGGACAGGCGTTTTTAGCTATTTGATATCTTCTGAGCATGATGGTAATGTCTATTTCAGCATCTGGACTCATTTCTGGAAATTTCCCCGAGATACAACTATAATTGGATCCAAACATCAGGCAAGTACCTGCACTTCAAGTTTAAATCTTTATATTGTGATAATTAATTCCCTGCTCTACTAGTACCCTTGATGATTATACGTAGTATTAGAACACTGGATTTCATGTCTTGAATACTGGTTTTTCATGTCTTGCTTTCGTGTCGGGTGGGAGAATACTAGAAGACATGTAGTTTACCCTTCCCCCTACCGTGTTTAATAGCTGTTGGTGCACGACTGTACCCTCAGCCGGATCTCGATTATTCATGTTTAATAGCCGTCTATGACGGCCGGATTAGCCTTATAAACCCCTACATGCCAACTATGTATTCTAAGACAAACACAAGTTCACACAGATAGCTCCTGGTCTTGTTATAGTTCTTGCTGACTGTTGTAGTTTCATTTCCTGTCTTATTTATTCCTGTTTTCTCATATCCCTGTTTATAGCATTAACTCTTAGTTATTGTTGTTTCTTTTATGCATATTCTCAATATGATACTCAATCTAATTGTCATAAATGTTTAGTTTAATCTTGTTGTGCATTGTGTACTTTGCTCCTTTCCTGACTGGATCCGTTGATTTAGGCGATGATGAGGACCTTGCCTCTACCTATTATGGCCACTATGAGTTAGCAGGTGACCCATATGAGGAGCCAGTTCCCACCCAGGAGGCTACTTCTGCAGAGTAGTTAGTAGTAGCTACTTATTTATTTTCTTTCAGCATATACTCGGGTTTGTCCCCGATTTATCTTCTGGATTTGTATTAACTATGGATCTGTTGTCACAATTTGTTTTATAAAAGTTAGCATTCCTATTTCCTGTTATCTTCCTTGTCTATTTTTTGTGGATGAGATAGATTTAAAATTACTTGTGAGAATGACCTAGACAGCGTACTACCGCCGACACTGCGGCGTAGGCTAGACGTGCCCACGTACTCGTGCCGAATATCCGGGTGCGGGTCGTGACAATATTCTTATCGTGATGTTTAGTAAGTTTTCACTACTTGTCATAAATATTTAGTTTAAACTTTGTTGTGTATTGGTACTTTGCTCCTTTCCTGACTGGATCCGTTGATATTAGGCGATGATGAGGACTATGCCCCCACCTTTTATGGCCCATATGACGTAGCAGATGATACTTTTGAGGAGCCAGTTCCTACTCAGGAGACTACTTTTGAGGAGTAGTTAGCCAGTTAGCTAGTATTTTCTTTCAGCATAGTACTCGGGTTTGTCCCCGATTTATCTTCTGGTTCTGTATTAAACTGTGGATTTGGATGTCACAAAATTTTGTCTTATAAAATCTTAGCATTCCTATTCCCTGTTATTATCCTTGCCTATTTATTTTTGTGAATGAGCTAGATTTTAATTTAACTGTGAATATGACCTAGACAGCGTACTACCGCCGACACTGCGGCGTAGGCTGGACGTACTCGCGAACCGGTACCCGATTCATCTGGGTGCGGGTCGTGACACATGTAGAACACGGACTTGCGTATTCGGCTGGCCACCGGTACGTATAGGTCGTACGATAGATAGGGATAACTGCTAATAGAAACTTTGTATGCTAGTAGACCTGGCAGTTATTTATAGGTTTTATCGTGTCATGGATGTGGCATGCTTAGAGCATGGGGTGGGGAGAACAACAAGTAAGACAATTGGGCTCTTTTGCACTTTCCTTTTTATATAACTCGTACGCTCCACCGGAGATACGCGGTTGTGATGACCCCTATACTACTTGGCGGCCTCTGTCGTTCAAAAGACGACATGCTTTGTAGGCCCCTGATCCTCCGAGAGAATCATGTCAATCCCACTTTATGGCCAGTGTAAAATCCCTCGACCAGATTTCAGTATTTTAATATTATTTTTAGTTAATTAGAATTAGTGCAACTTTTTAAAAAAAATTATTTATTATATATTCTATTGATTGTGCACCTGTTCATTACGCAATTAATTAGGGCCTCACACTAGCTGTTAACCCTAAACTAATTTTACATCCCTGCCCTAGACTTGCTAGACTATATTTTTTGTATTTTAGCAACTCCCAGAAACCTCGTTTTGTGGTTCGTTTTAGTCGCACAAATATCGTTACAAACGTACGTATTTAATCCCTATTAAATTTTCTGCTCTTTAACCATCTCTGTACCCTTAGGGATTTGAGGACCAGTAGGCACCTGTTTTGCCCAACCAAAAATACGATAATATTCTACACTAATTGTATTACAATTATCGTATTGACACCGTAGAAAAATTATGACCCTAACTGCCCCTAAATAATTAGTGAACACCGTGCGCAGTATTTATTAAATAATAAATACGGTGACCCGTATCACCTGCAGAATCAGACCCTGCATCTGCCCAGGCTCACCCCACACTGTCCAAAACATTTTTCCCCAGCTATTCCCTCATTTTTGTACAAATCAGTATTTCGGGGAATCAGTATTTAAAATCAGGTAAATTGCAAAAATACGCAAAATACCCATTTTAGGCTTTTATGCAATTTATGAAAAGTTAGGGTTTTTTATGCAAAAATGCATGTTAGGTGGCATTACCCTATTGGCTAGACAATAGGTGGCCTGGGATCCACAGAAAAATCTGCTGAAAATATCCCAAAAATCCAAATTTACCAAAATACCCCCAAAGTTCCCTATATTTACTAAAATGCCATTACCCTAATTCTATATAAACCCTAACACCACACACCCTCTCTCATCCCTCACTCCTCACAGCCGACCACCGTGCACCGCCGGCCGCCCACCCCCGGCGAACCCTCCGCCCTGACCCCCTCTCCCCTCCGGTCAAGTCCAGCCGCCTGAGCCGCCCTGCTCCGCCGTGGCCAGCCACCGCAGACCCGAACTCCCCACACTGCCACAGCAGCTACTCCACCTCCGACCGCCCACCACCGCCGCCCTAGCCGTCGCCGACCACCGCCACCACCCCCATTCGCTCCGCCTTGACCTCCCCTACCGACCCACCACCATCCCGCGGCCCCACGACGGCCTCCGCCGTCGGCAGCTCCCCCGCAATCCCCACCGCCTCACTCTGCCATCTTCCCCGAACCACCTTCCCGACGCTTCCCACCGCCACCCCGGGCATCCCCGACCTCCGCCACCACCTCAGAACCCTTCGCCACCTCCTCCTCCGCCACCCCGACGGCCTGCACCCCCTCCTCCGCCGCCGCTACCGGCGCTACAGCTGCCGCACGTTGCTGCTGTTGCTGCTGTTGCCGACTGCAGCTGCTGCTGCAGGCGACTCTCCGGCCAGCCGCCGGCGACTCCCCCGCCGTGCTTCCGCCGGCGGCAAGCCCAGTGGGCCCCTGACAGTAGGTATACCCCCCTAGTATTTATACGTATATATGTATTTATTTATACATGTATATATATATATATATGTATACATATACTTATATATATATGTTATATATATATATATTAATATATACTGTTATATTAATTATATACTGTATAAATACAGTATAATTATACTAAATACATATTGTATTATTATATATTTAATTGAGTATTAATATATATATATTTATCTATATATAAATATATATATCACTATGTATATTTATACATATATATGTTATAATTAAGGTATTATATAGTTATGTATATATTGTATGTATTTACATTAAAAATATATATACAGTATATAAATATTCATTATGTATTTTCATTATTTAAAAATATATGTATTTCATTTATTTATATATGTATATAATTATGTTTATACTTAAACATATAATATAATATATGTATTATATTTTATATATATTTATATTATATATTTATTATAATAATGATACAGTATATATACGTATTTTCCTGCATTTTTCTTTCTGTTATATATAGGTAAATATATGTATTTATATATATATTAAATTTCTGCACTGTCTTTTATTTATACTATACTATATAAATCAGTGGATATACCCTGCTAATATATACTACTATATATAACAGTAGGTCACATATAGACCCTGTTAATATTTATTGTTGAATAGTACAGCATTTGTATTTAAATTCTGTTCTGTCATTTCATTTTATTATTATATATATTATTATTATCAGTGGATATACCCTGATTATTATTTATTATATATATATATCTCAGTGGATATACCCTGACTACTATATTATCATATATTAGTGGATACACACTGATAAATACTATATTAGTATTATATATCTATCGCAGTGGATATACCCTGCTACTACATATCTGCATTTGTCTGTTTTTCATATAATATATATACTACTATATATATTATATCTATATATATACATACTATATATATCTATATTATATATGTGTATATAAGTATATATATACATATTTTATATTACAGCCTTGATATTCACGAACCCTATCTATTTTAACAGAAACCACCTTCAGCACAGCCAGTGACCCCCTGTCACCAGCAACCTCAAAACCTGACTGCGAGATCAGGTTATCAACATTATCAGGGAGTAGGCAAGTATACCTTGCCAAGTTTTTACTGCTTAAATATTAACTGTTAAATTTAAATTCAATTATTGTCATATGATACTGCTCCTGAAATTACATATAACAGTATGTATCTGAGATTGCCTTGGGTACAGTCAACAGATACGTTGACTTAGGGTAATCAACGTAGTAGTTACAGACTTACCAACAACTGTGAGGATATCCTGATATTCTCCTAGACCCTATCACGGGAACACGCAACATGGTTGCAATGCATATTGGGATGCGAGCTGCGTATTTGATTAGCTACCAGTACGTGTGACCCGCATCACGGATTAGAATAATTCAGGAAATATATGACTTGATATTTAGTTACATTGTGTAATTCCCCTGATTTTCAAGAAAAATTTAATTTGAAATTTTTGACAATTTTCTGGATTTTCTGAGAATTTTCTCTATGTAAATTAAGGTGTTTTAATTATTAAAGGATTTTTTAAATGTCAATAAATAATACTAAAATATTATGAAAATAATATTTTATGGTGTAAAATAGAAAACTAGACATAGGGTATTTTTTCGGGAATTTATTGGACCCCGGATGAATTTTTAAAGCCCTAAAAAAACTATTATTATTATTATGTATAAATTAATTTATTGAATTAATTATTACCAATCCGGCCCAAACCCATTGAGCCAGCCCAGCCCAATAACCTAGTTCCGGCCCAGCCCACTCACGTTATCGGGTCGGGTCGGGTCCGACAAGACCCGAACCCGCAGCCACCCGACCCGCTCCCTCTCTCTCCCAAACCGTCTTCCCCCGACCCTGTCTCTTCCGCTCCGCCGCCGGGAACGGCCGCCGCCCGTTCAATGCCAGCGCCGCTCCGGATCCCCGTCCGGCCGCCTTCCCCGTTCAACCGTCCGCCGCCTCCTCTCCCTCTCGACTACTATAAAACCCTCCCCGGACCTCCAGCCCTCCGCCTCTCCTCGCTTCCAGCGCCTCCGCCCAACTTCCTCCGCCTCCGGTGAGCTGTCGTCCCAGCCCCAGACTTCGCCGAGACCTCCGCCGACCAGTCCCCAGCCCGCCGTCGACTCCAGCCCCTCGCCGTCGTCTCCCCGAGCCCCCAGCTTCTTCTCCTCCTTCCTCCCCTTCTCTCTTCGACACAGCAGCACCCGAGTCCCCTCCGGCCCCGACCACCGCTCGAGCGCCGCCGCAGCACTCCGCCTCCGGCGCCGCCTCCTTCCGACGATGCCCTAGCACCTCTCCGGCGAGGACTCGACATAACAGGACACCGACACAGAAGGCCGGATACAGAGAAACCCTAACCCTAGTGAACAGTACTCGGACACAGTGAATCGCGTGTCGGACACGAGTCTGACACGATTCAAACTCGGTTTCTCGGACCACTTCAGGTAATCATAACTTTTGACTCGTAGCTCGGAATTCGATTCCGTAAATTGTATCGCGTAGCCTGTATGACCCTCTCGGTGCCCGGACAAACTGCTCGGGGCATCGCGTCCTGTGGTGATCGCACACCGCGATCCAAAAACAGGAAAACCAACGACCCGATTCACCCCGGAACCGAGTACGTCCCGCCAAACGGGACGACTTCGTCGCGTGCGGTCTTCACAGATACGTGCGCGTCGTTGATACGGACGTGCGGGATTTCGCAGAAGCTGATTCGGATGTGCGTGCACACCGGAATCAATGCGTATCCGCGGACAACGCCCCGTATCCGACTTTTTTGGATTTCGCTGTAACTTAGTGTACACACGTCGGATCGAGACGAAACTTGCGCCATCGGACTCGTAGCAATACGCTGGTCCTGTGGGTCAAGTTTGGTTCGATTCTGAGAACGTTGGAAAATCGCGTGTCGTGGGCCCCATAGGCTCCACCTGACGGGTGATTTTGAGAACGGCTCATCGGAATCCAATTCTGGAAGTTCCGTTGGGTTTGTATCATCGTTCCTGACTTGTTGACACTAAGTTGGACTGATTTGGAGACCTTTGACCTTGACGCGTTTTTCGGTGCAAAACGGCCCACATTTGGACCCCGTCTTGACCCGAAATTGACGTTTTTGCCCTTGTCTCCAAATTGGACTCAAGGACAAGCGTTCCTAGCTGATTGATATTTTCTGGACCTGATGGTGATGTCTGTTTCAGCAACCGGAGTACTGACTGCAATCCCCGCTGAAGTCAGAGCTATAAATGGAGACAGAACCCAGGCAAGTATACCTTGCCAAATCTTGCAGTTTTGATACTTGTCTCCTGGTTATACTATTCATTATCGTGCAAGATACTTGTACAATATTTGTATGTTTTTCAGTTGTTACTTTCCTGTCATATATAGTTCTTGATGTGCTCTGATTTATTTCTGCTGCTCTAGTCATATTTTCTCTGTTTGCGTGCATGTACATTATTTGCTCTTTTTCTTGGATCACTACTTATTCCATAGACATATTGTTTACTCTGCATTCCTAGAGTTGACTTGATTGATTTCTTAGTTTCCTGGATGATTGTTATTGGACATTGACTACACTTGAGCAAATCTCGATTGTGAGTACCCATTGTACTGCAATAGAGAATTGTTCATTTGACTACCTCCTTCGTGAGCTCCCGCTGGGCTGCGAAAGAGACATACTATAGACTGTGAGTCCCCGTTGGACTGCTTTCTATAGGATCGTGATCTCCCATTGAGATGCGGTTACCCCGATTGCTTATAGTCATGTTTGATAGCATCACTGGCATGCCACTGTCTTAGATATAGTGATTTCTTGTGTCTTAATTGCTTGTGTTTACTTTCTTCTCTATCTTGCATGTCATTTATTGTATTTGGCTCGTATTCTTTTGTATCTTGCTATGTCCCCTGAGGACCTGGTTTTGTTCTCCAGATTTAGCAAACGAGGAGTACCGCAGCTTACGAACCAGCACCAGACGAGAGTTTGATTGCAGTTGATGGCCCTGCTTCTTAGTTACTTTCTAGCATGTTTTAGCTATCTCTTTCTTGTCTTTATTTTCTTGTTTATCGGTAGTGGATTTGTCTCCACCCGACTTAGTATTATTTCTTGCTGAATATTCGTCTGTAACTTTACTTTCAGCATTTAATTCTGTTTTGTTTTAGTTCATGCTGTTCTGTGGATGAGATAGTAAACCCTGCCTAATATAATACAGCTTAAGTACACTCCGAAGGATCCATTAAATTGGGTTTGACCATCGGTGTGTGCTGCTGGCCATTGCCACGTGTCCAGTCCCTCAATATTTTGGGACTGGGGCGTGACATAGTTTTTGTGGTGGCCCATGCAGGTCAACGACTAAATTGTTCGGTTTCAACTTAGGGACCGAACAGGCCTGCAATAAGAATAGGATAAGGATCTCATCCACTTGCTTGAAACGTTCTTGATATCTATATCGGATTTGAATCAATTTCTTGAATTGCATCCTGCCTTGATTCCTGAGCGCCTCTCATTATTTATTTTGGTTGCAGAGTTATGGATTCACGAGCAAACAACGAGACTCCTGCAATATCACCACGAGATGTTGTGGTAACCAACGAAGATGAAGCGACACCAGTTGATGAAGGACGATCAGCTCAACAAGCAAGTCATCATGCCACGAGAATCCAGCAAGATAACAATCCACCATCGACACAATTGCCCGTAATTCCACCAGGGCAGGCCATGGACGGGCAGCAGATGTTTCCAATGATCTATGCAATAGTGCAAACTCAACAAGAGGCATGGAGTCGCAGCTTAGTAACCGTACTAGAGCAGGCACGACGGCCAACAACGGATTCTATCGCCGATTTTCGCCAGCTGAAGCCCCGTACCTTCTCAGGAAAAGAAGAGCCCACAGAAGTTCATGAGTGGCTCACTAACATACAACATCAATTAGAAGCAGCTGAACTTCCAAGGGAACGTTGGATGACTGCCGTCAGAATGCAGTTGACGGACAATGCTCATCACTGGTGGCTATCTGAAGAGACCAGGCTCGGACCAGACCAAGTCACTTGGGAAGAGTTCTCTAGACTCTTCCAGGAGATGTACATTCCGGCCATTGCTCGATCAGAACTTCGGGACAAGTTCAATCGCCTCACTCAGGACAATCTGACAGTGGAAGAGTACAACGCGGAGTTCATTCGTCTGAGTCATTTTGCCCCTACTTTGATTCAGACAGAAGAAGAAAAGGCTGAGAAGTTCTTCGACGGACTAAATATTGAGCTGCAGAAACTGATTGGATCCGTTGCGCCTACATCTTATCCGGACGTTCTTGCTGCAGCACGACGCATGGAGCGCGTCATCAGGAGAGAGACCAATCTGAAGAGGTCATCCACATCAGCAACAGTCGAAGCACCACAGGAAGAAGATGCAAAGAGACTTCATATTCACCAGCCACCAGAAGCATCTCCACAGGCAATACCTGTCTGTCCATATTGTCACAAACGAGGCCATATTGAGGACCAGTGCAGACGCAAAAAGAGATTATGTCTAGCTTGCGGATCCAGTCAGCATTTATTAAAGGAATGCCCAGAGCATCAAGAAAGAGCACCAAAAGATAACCAGCAAGCGTTACCAGTACCGAGGACCATCTATCCAGCATTGGAAGCACCACAAACGGAAGTTCAAGAAGATCTACCACCAGCTCCAGGAGGGTATCAGTCGAGGCCACCTTTGATACCCCAGGCACTGCTCTTCCAGCAGGCTCAGCAGCAACAGAGGAATCGACGGCGAGGACGCAGACAAACCCTCACGATGTCTTTGGAGACGCACAGAACCCAGGAGTAGCTAATGCGCGTAAGTTCTTGTAGTTTTCTATTTCTAGATCGTGCCTATTGGTTCGTGACCCTAGCCTTACCCTGATAATCTTAACTTGTTAATAATAAATAACTTATTTTTCTAAAACTGTAATTTTCTAGATTTCTCACATTTGGGAAATTGCATAACTTTTAATGCTTAGGAAAATAATTTTTCCTAGGTGCTCCTCGATTTTGATGTGCTTCGAACAATGGTTGCAACCGTGTCATCTCTGTTGATCGGTTAATCTTTGATTGCGAGGACGCAATCCTCTTAAGGGGGGTAGATTATAATCCCCCTGATTTTCAAGAAAATTTTAATTTGGAATTTTTGACAATTTTCTGGATTTTCTGAGAATTTTCTCTATGTAAATTAAGGTGTTTTAATTATTAAAGGATTTTTTAAATGTCAATAAATAATACTAAAATATTATAAAAATAATATTTTATGGTGTAAAATAGAAAACTAGACATAGGGTATTTTTCCGGAAATTTATTGGACCCCGGATGAATTTTTAAAGCCCTAAAAAAAACTATTATTATTATGTATAAATTAATTTATTGAATTAATTATTACCAATCCGGCCCAAACCCATTGAGCCAGCCCAGCCCAATAACCTAGTTCCGGCCCAGCCCACTCACGTTATCGGGTCGGGTCGGGTCCGACAAGACCCGAACCCGCAGCCACCCGACCCGCTCCCTCTCTCTCCCAAACCGTCTTCCCCCGACCCTGTCTCTTCCGCTCCGCCGCCGGGAACGGCCGCCGCCCGTTCAATGCCAGCGCCGCTCCGGATCCCCGTCCGGCCGCCTTCCCCGTTCAACCGTCCGCCGCCTCCTCTCCCTCTCGACTACTATAAAACCCTCACCGGACCTCCAGCCCTCCGCCTCTCCTCGCTTTCAGCGCCTCCGCCCAACTTCCTCGGCCTCCGGTGAGCTGTCGTCCCAGCCCCAGACTTCGCCGAGACCTCCGCCGACCAGTCCCCAGCCCGCCGTCGACTCCAGCCCCTCGCCGTCGTCTCCCCGAGCCCCCAGCTTCTTCTCCTCCTTCCTCCCCTCCTCTCTTCGACACAGCAGCACCCGAGTCCCCTCCGGCCCCGACCACCGCTCGAGCGCCGCCGCAGCACTCCGCCTCCGGCGCCGCCTCCTTCCGACGATGCCCTAGCACCTCTCCGGCGAGGACTCGACACAGCAGGACACCGACACAGAAGGCCGGACATAGAGAAACCCTAACCCTAGTGAACAGTACTCGGACACAGTGAATCGCGTGTCGGACACGAGTCTGACACGATTCAAACTCGGTTTCTCGGACCACTTCAGGTAATCATAACTTTTGACTCGTAGCTCGGAATTCGATTCCGTAAATTGTATCGCGTAGCCTGTATGACCCTCTCGGTGTCCGGATAAACTGCTCGGGGTATCGCGTCTTGTGGTGATCGCACACCGCGATCCAAAAACAGGAAAACCAACGACCCGATTCACCCCGGAACCGAGTACGCCCCGCCAAACGGGACGACTTGGTCGCATGCGGTCTTCACAGATACGTGCGCGTCGTTGATACGGACGTGCGAGATTTCGCAGAAGCTGATTCGGATGTGCGTGCACACCGGAATCAATGCGTATCCGCGGACAACGCCCCGTATCCGACTTTTCTGGATTTTATTGTAACTTAGTGTACACACGTCGGATCGAGACGAAACTTGCGCCATCGGACTCGTAGCAATACGCTGGTCCTGTGGGTCAAGTTTGGTTCGATTCTGAGAACGTTGGAAAATCGCGTGTCGTGGGCCCCACAGGCTCCACCTGACGGGTGATTTTGAGAACGGCTCATCGGAATCCAATTCTGGAAGTTCCGTTGGGTTTGTATCATCGTTCCTGACTTGTTGACACTAAGTTGGACTGATTTGGAGACCTTTGACCTTGACGCGTTTTTCGGTGCAAAACGGCCCACATCTGGACCCCGTCTTGACCCGAAATTGACGTTTTTGCCCTTGTCTCCAAATTGGACTCAAGGACAGGCGTTCCTAGCTGATTGATATTTTCTGGACCTGATGGTGATGTCTGTTTCAGCAACCGGAGTACTGACTGCAATCCCCGCTGAAGTCAGAGCTATAAATGGAGACAGAACCCAGGCAAGTATACCTTGCCAAATCTTGCAGTTTTGATACTTGTCTCCTGGTTATACTATTCATTATCGTGCAAGATACTTGTACAATATTTGCATGTTTTTCAGTTGTTACTTTCCTGTCATATATAGTTCTTGATGTGCTCTGATTTATTTCTGCTGCTCTAGTCATATTTTCTCTGTTTGCGTGCATGTACATTATTTGCTCTTTTCCTTGGATCACTACTTGTTCCATAGACATATTGTTTACTCTGCATTCCTAGAGTTGACTTGATTGATTTCTTAGTTTCCTGGATGATTGTTATTGGACATTGACTACACTTGAGTAAATCTCGATTGTGAGTACCCATTGTACTGCAATAGAGAATTGTTCATTTGACTACCTCCTTCGTGAGCTCCCGCTGGGCTGCGAAAGAGACATACTATAGACTGTGAGTCCCCGTTGGACTGCTTTCTATAGGATCGTGATCTCCCATTGAGATGCGGTTACCCCGATTGCTTATAGTCATGTTTGATAGCATCACTGGCATGCCACTGTCTTAGATATAGTGATTTCTTGTGTCTTAATTGCTTATGTTTACTTTCTTCTCTATCTTGCATGTCATTTATTGTATTTGGCTCGTATTCTTTTGTATCTTGCTATGTCCCCTGAGGACCTGGTTTTGTTCTCCAGATTTAGCAAACGAGGAGTACCGCAGCTTACGAACCAGCACCAGACGAGAGTTTGATTGCAGTTGATGGCCCTGCTTCTTAGTTACTTTCTAGCATGTTTTAGCTATCTCTTTCTTGTCTTTATTTTCTTGTTTATCGGTAGTGGATTTGTCTCCACCCGACTTAGTATTATTTCTTGCTGAATATTCGTCTGTAACTTTACTTTCAGCATTTAATTCTGTTTTGTTTTAGTTCATGCTGTTCTGTGGATGAGATAGTAAACCCTGCCTAATATAATACAGCTTAAGTACACTCTGAAGGATCCATTAAATTGGGTTTGACCATCGGTGTGTGCTGCTGGCCATTGCCACGTGTCCAGTCCCTCAATATTTTGGGACTGGGGCGTGACACATTGGGCGGGGAGAACGACTAAAATACGTATGGGACACCCACCTCTTTACCTTGTGCCGCACTCGACGGAGTGATACGGATGATATATATATATATATATATATATTCATGTGACCATTCTCATCGTAGATGGAAAATTGTATAGTGCCCTTGAACGGGGGCATATATGGCATATACTAGCCAGTCACTACAGATTGGTGAATTACGTCAGCATATGTCTAGCCACACATTTCCCATACGTACTAGGTTGTCTCAAATTGCATTTCACTTAGATGGTTAGCACCCTGTAGAAATTTTTATTCAGTATTTACATACATGGCATGTTATTTTCCTGTATCTTGTTACGTCCCTCTGAGGACCTGGTTCCCTGCCAGGTTTAGCTGAGACATTCCACCCCTCAGTACCTGGACCTGGACAGGAGTCTGGACATGCCTTGAGATGGAGTTAGAGGAGATGCCGTCAGAGTCTACCTGAGTACACCTGGAGTTGGAGCTACATATTTTGAGGATGTTGCGCTAGTTTATCTTATTTCACTTCTGCTTACTTTTTGTAGTGGGATTGTTCCCACCTGACTTTATCTGGGTTGTATATGACATTTCAGATTTAGCATTTATATATTCAGCACTTTCCCTGTTATTCTTGTGGATGAGATAGATTTACCTGTAATTAGACTTGTAGTAGTTTAGGACAGCGTAGCACATCATTTTGGGTCCATTAAATTGGGTATTCCTTTAGTGACGTGTCAGCTGGCCAATGACACGTGGCCTAGTTCCGTATATTTTTGGGACTGGGGCGTGACAGCCAGATAGCCCACTTGGTGGAAAGTTGTTCTCAAACTGTATTCACTTAGACGGATAGGCGACCCCATTGGATGTTTACTTCCAGTACTTTATTGGCATGTTATTATGTATCTTATTACGTCCCTCTGAGGACCTGGTTCCTTTCCAGATATGGACGAGCAGGAGTATCCGCAAGAGTACGGACCTGGACCTGACGTTACTTACCAGACTGAGGAGGTCTTACCTTCGGAGTATCTGTGATTTATTACCGCTGTTTAGAGATCCTTGTTGCTACTTCGGTATAGTCATTTTGTAGTTGATTTGTTTCCATCCGACTATCAGACTTGATACTCATCCTTGATATTCAGATATTATCCGGCTCTTTATTCCTACTTATTATTTGTGTTGTGGATGAGATATAGATTGTGTGTGACTTGTTGTGACAGTATATTACCACGGGTGGATTGAATATTCATGAACATCGTATGTGTGTATATGGTTTTCATATATTGGAGTTCGTATACATACGGCTGGACGTGTTACGTATTCTTAGTCCTACGTAATTTGGGACTGGGACGTGACATATTTTTGGTGGTGGCCCATGCAGGTCTCGAATATATTATTTCGGTTACGTAACTGCACTGAACAAGCCTGCGTATAGGAATAGAGTTTAAGGATCTCATCCACGCTTGACTAAAACCTCATTCTTCCTTTCAACTATCCTATGTTTGGATAAACAAAGTTTTACGCCAAAAACCCTTTTATCCTGTGACCATGGGTCTCTATTTATTGATTGGCGTAAAAGCCAAATGACTGTCTTGTTGGCGTAAAAGCCAAATGACTGTCTTGTTGGCGTAAAAGACCAAACTATGAAGAAGATTGCCTCCTTTATGCTGCGGTTATGACAACTGCTACCCACGTTCAAATAGTCTTCTAAATATGCGTATGACACGTATCCCTTTATAAGATCATGACATGCAAGCCACGTAGGTAACTGCCCCTGCGTAAACTTGATGATTCATGAATAATATATAACCAGCGTAAAATAGCCTGATTGGCATAAAAATGCAAGGATGGTGATGTGAGCGTATTTGTCACGGTCTTAGCTTTCCCAGTTATGATCAAATAGAATAATTCTCGTGCATTAAATGCAGAGATATGCCTCAATCTCTGTACAAAAACAGCTTTTGACGTGGCGTCTGATTTTGTCTTATCTTGAGCATAAAAACTCACTTCTATCAATGTAGAATAGGCAGCGTATTCAGAAGACTTCATTCTTCTTCCTTTTGAATGCGTAAAAAAAACGACTTGTATCAAATATGTCACTAAATGACAACCTGGGTCTCTGTGCAAAATTATCATCACAACCATTCTCTCGATCATCGTGCAGTACTTTTGTCAGATGTCAGGTTCACTGATTTGTCTGACAATTTCATCCGAGGAATACGAAGAAGTTCCTCGTACAACTTTACGCTGCATTAAAACAACGTATTTCAAACTTTTACGTAAACTTTTACGTAGACTTTACGCAGGAAATCTTTTACGCAGATTTTACGCAGGAAAACTTTTACGCAGACTTTACGCAGGAAACCTTTTACGCAGACTTTTACGCAGACTTCACGCAGAAAGTATAGCAACCTTTTATGCGGACAGCTCTGAAGCCATGTTTTACGCCAACAGCTTGAATCTCTGTTTTACGCCAACAACTTTGAATCTCTGCTTTATGCGGACAGCTTAGCAACATGTTTTACGCAAACAACCTTGAAGCCCTGTTTTACTCAGGGAGAGACTTCATGTTTGTTAGGGTTTTTTTACTGTAAAATACGCGGACAATTTCCCAGCATATTTCATGCTTCTACATCCTATTTAATGCTTGCATCCTGTTTGATTCATGTACTTCTTCTAATCGTTGCGTACATCACCTGCAGAGAGATGGATATACAGAATGGATGTACTGTCGCCGATGGCGACACAACTCCTGGAGTCAATGGTCAGACTCAAGGAGGGACCTCAACAATTCCTAGACTTCCGGGACCAGATGGACAAATTCACAATCCAGTTCCATATGATCTTCCCACTTCACCTAATGGGAACCTTCTGGCTTTTTCAACATCGCAAGATGGCCAAACACAACTGTTCTAATTCTTCCAGATGATGATGCAGGAACAGAGGCAGCAGGCAGCCGAGCAGAGGCAAGAATTTCTGGCAGCACTTGAGAGGATGGCTGCACAGGCTACTGTACCAGCTCAAGCACTAGCTCCAGTACCCCGAGCTAGAGTTGGTTCAGTAAAGGACTTTATACAGATGAGTCCGAGGCCGTACAAAGGCATTGAGAGCCCAGAGGAAACTACCAACTGGATCACTCACACTCGGAAGTTATTAGAGGCATCGCAGCTACCTGCAGACCTATGGATGACAGGTGTAAGGATGCTTCTAGATGGTAATGCTCACCACTGGTGGGAATCCATGGAGCGCCAGTTGGGTATATACCAGACTTGGGAGCAGTTCTTGGAGTGCTTTAAAAGGAAGTACTTCCCGGACACCGTCAGAGATGCATTGTATGATCAGTTTCTCCACCTAGAGCAGGAGAACAGAACAGTGGACGAGTATGATGCCGAGTTTAGTCGCCTCAGTAAATATGGCGCTGCCCTGATACCAGATGACTTGGCCAAGGCTAAGAGGTTTCACCGCGGACTGACTCAGGAGCTCCA
Source organism: Iris macrosiphon (assembly GCA_036927795.1). Taxonomy (NCBI): domain Eukaryota; kingdom Viridiplantae; phylum Streptophyta; class Magnoliopsida; order Asparagales; family Iridaceae; genus Iris; species Iris macrosiphon. The sequence continues at coordinate 22,459 of JAYESA010000970.1, read as the reverse complement.
ACACTACACTAGCTCCCAGTCCCGAATCTCTTATGTCGAATTACTGACAGAAGCCAGATTGCAAGAAACCATCAGCAGAGGAAAATGAGGTCAGCTGAGGACACAGCAAGGACCAGCAAGAACACAACAAGGAGGACCTATCAGACGTCCTTTAGCTCAGCAACAACAGTACCAACATAGAGCAGGACCGTACCAGATCCTAGAGAAGCCCCACTGCAATTATTGTGGAAAATGCGGACATATTATGAGGGACTGTCGAACTCGCCTAGGGCAATGTATGAGATGTGGTTTCGGACAACATAATATGAAAGACTGTCCTATGCAACAAGTATTGACACTTCCACCGCCAGCACATAGGCTAGTGCTTCCAGCACCGAAGCCAGCTCAGCAGATAATGAGACCAGGAGCACCTCGACCTCCAGCAGCAGGGGGATTTCAGCGAGGACCACCGCTACCTGCACAAGAGGATCAATTCGCGAGAGCCGGACAGGGACAACCACAGAGGAACGGACAAGCTTTTGTATTAGAAGTGGATGACATGGATCAGGAGATTGATGTCATAGCAGGTATCACTCGTGCTTTTACTTTTCCTGCTGTGACATTGTTTGATACGGGAGCCACCCACTCATTCATATCATCTATTTTTATTGCCAAACACAACATTGGCCCTACATCTTGTGGAGTTTTCTTACAACAATAGCTATCATGCGAGCATTCAGATGGCTCCGTTTGAAGCATTGTATGGAAGGAAATGTAGGTCTCCTGTGTGTTGGAGTGACGTGGGAGAACGTCAAATTCTGGGACCAGAGTTAGTGGTCAACACCGTTGAGACAGTTAAGAAGATACAAGGACACTTGCGAACAGCGCAAGACAGGCAGAAACAATGGGCAGACCTTCATCGTCGTCCCTTGGAGTTTAAAGAGGGCGATCATGTCTTCTTAAGGATATCACCTACCAGAGGCACCATTCGATTCGGAGGGCGCGGCAAGTTGAGTCCAAGATATATTAGACCATTTGACGTGCTAGAGAGAGTGGGAGAAGTGGCATATCGACTTGCGCTACCACCTTCACTTGAGGGAGTACACGACGTATTCCATGTGTCACAGCTCAGGCGATATGTGTCCGACAGCAGTCATGTTCTCGACCATTCGAAGATCACCATTGGGCCAAGCTTGTCATATCCAGAGCAACCCATGGGAATCCTTGATCGTCGAGAGAAAGTATTGAGGAACCAGTCTATTCCCTTGGTCCGCGTGGCATGGAAACATGGCGCGCCAGGAGAATCTACTTGGGAGCGCGAGGACGACATGCGCAAACGTTTTCCGAACCTATTCGCAGACTAAGGTATGAATTTACTTTGTTAATTTATATCTTATACCATCCTTGACTTTCTACCGTGACTTAGTTTTAATTTCGAGGACGAAATTTTTATAAGTTGGATAGAATGTATAACCTCTAATTCTGAAAACCGTATTAACTTTTTATTAATTAATTATTTAATTTATTTAGTTATGAGCTAAATAGAGGGAATAGATTTTTATTTAATTTAATTTTGAGGTGTTTGTGCATTTAGGGGATTTATGGAGCCATTATAAATTTTTCCTAATTTATTCCCTGTAGGGAACCCTTTGGACAGTTGCTAGCCCAATAGTATGCACAAATATAATTCCTATTGGACCTAACCCAAACCCCTTAGTCTCTACCCTACCCGTCTGAACCTACCACCCATTAAGCAAAATATCAACAGCAGTAGCAAAAACTAACTTTTCGTTCTCCCCCTCCGTGCGTGTGAAACAACCCCCACCGCCTCTTTATCTCTATTATATTACTAAACTCTCCCAAACCCAAAACCAAAACAAAAGAAAGAAAGAAACAGCAGCAGCAGTGGTTTTTGAAAACACTAAAATAACCCCCACGGAACCGACCTCTTTCCTTATATATATCCCATACAGTACACCCCAAACCCTAATCCCAATTCTTCCACCAAACTCAACACCGTCTTCACCGCATCTGAAGACGTTTGTTAGGAGGCCTTAGTTCCAGATCCTGTGTCCTTGACATTTGGACGCTTGCACTATACAGATTTCTTGTCCGGCAAGTATACCTTGTCGTTGTACTATTATTTACATTTCATATGATGCATGCATGTTTTATTTCTGCCTATTTAGTTCATTTATTTTAACTGCTATATAAATTATGCGTCCAAGAAAACTTGGGTGTATCGACGATGTCGTCATATTCTATTTTTTTATGTATTTGCATTGGACCTACTTTATGAGACTACCCCATTATCATGAGGCATTTTATGTTTCATTGGCCATGACACTATTCTTATACGACTGTGAGTCACATGTAGAACACGGACTTGCGTATTCGGCTGGCCACCGGTACGTATAGGTCGTACGATAGATAGGGATAACTGCTAATAGAAACTTTATATGCTAGTAGACATGACAGTTATTTATAGGTTTTATCGTGTCATGGATGTGACATGCTTAGAGCATGGGGTGGGAAGAACAACAAGTAAGACAATTGGACTCCTTTGTACTTTCCTTTTTATGTAACTCGTACGCTCCACCGGAGATACGCGGTTGTGATGACCCCTATACTACTTGGCGGCCTCTGTCGTTCAAAAGACGACATGCTTTGTAGGCCCCTGATCCTCCGAGAGAATCATGCCAATCCCACTTTATGGCCAGATAGCCCACTTGGTGGAAAGTTGTTCTCAAACTGCATTCACTTAGACGGATAGGCGACCCCATTGGATGTTTACTTTCAGTACTTTATTGGCATATTATTATGTATCTTGTTACGTCCCTCTGAGGACCTGGTCCCTTTCCAGATATGGACGAGCAGGAGTATCCGCAGGAGTACGGACCTGGACCTGACGTTACTTACCAGACTGAGGAGGTATTACCTTCGGAGTATCTGTGATTTATTACCGCTGTTTAGAGATCCTTGTTGCTACTTCGGTATAGTCGTTTTGTAGTGGATTTGTTTCCATCCGACTATCAGACTTGATACTCATCCTTGATATTCAGATATTATTCAGCTCTTTATTCCTACTTATTATTTGTGTTGTGGATGAGATATAGATTGTGTGTGACTTGTTGTGACAGTATATTACCACAGGTGGATTGAATATTCGTGAACATCGTACGTGTGTATATGGTTTCCATATATTGGAGTTCGTATACATACGGCTGGACGTGTTACGTATTCTTAGTCCTACGTAGTTTGTGACAAATTACGGGAGAATTTTTTTGCACTTTATCCTCTCTATTGACTATACCAGCCTTATTATTATTATTATTATTATTATTATTATTATTTTGCCATGGGAACAAAACATCATTAGAGTTGGCGTTGGATGGTTTTTTTACGCCAAATTAGTTGGCATTCTGTCCCGTCTTTCAAATATTTTTTTCTTCTTACGCAAAAAGAAACAAAATTACTTTTATTTATGAAAAAAATTCTGAATCCTTCAACTATTTTTTGTTCAATATCTGACCTCTCGAAACTGAGGGCACATCCCTTAAGTCTGTTATTTATTGATCAGCAAGATGTTCAAGCTTGCTATGAATGAGCGTTTTTGAAGTTAAAACAAAGAGAGATGTAGCTGTAATTTCAGAATTTTTTTATTTTCTTATCCACAAGGGGAGGAACCAGCTTTCAGTAGGTGTGACCATTATTCTGTTTTGGATCGAGAACCGAACCTACAGTTTTGAGTTTCGGTTTCGGCCCAAAAATGAATAATACTTACGTAATTATGTAAATAATCTTAATTTTATGGATATTTTGTGGACAATCGTATATATGCATTTTAAGGCTAAACTTTAGTAATTTAACGATTAGTCTAATTTTGGACTCAATTCTGAAATACAATAATTATATGTATAAAATATATATATATTTATTTTATTTAATCACAATTTTAATTTTTTGTCGGTCTTTTAAACAATAAAAATAGTCTAATCGAATAAGTCAAATTTATTATCGGTTCGATTTCGATTTAGTTTCAGTTGTAAATTATTTAAAAATTCAGTTTATTCGATTTTTATTATTTTGGATCGGTTAAAACCTCCTTAGCTTTCATGGCAGTGCAAAAATATAATTCACAGAGTTTTGGACTGATTCCAGTTTTGTTTGTGTGGAATGTGTGGAAGAAATTATATTTGTTTCAAGTGTGAATGAAATATTATTTGAGCAAATCGACAACGGAATTATAATTAAATAGTACGCACTTGTTGTACATGAGATTGTGCTTCACTAAGCAAACAGGTCATTCCATCAATATTTATATGCCATCCTATGTTGGTTGCTTAGTTGTAATCCACTTCTACAAACTAAGAAAAATCTAATACTCCTGAATGCAAGTGGTTAGTGGTTAATTAAGAATGATGATCCTCTTAAGTTTTTTCAATTTGCCACCCGAACTTTGTAATAATTTCAAAATTCGAGAGTGCCCCCATTCTTCAAAATATATGTATGTAACTTCAAAATATATGTATAAAATCTTTTAAGGACAACAATTAATATCTTTACTTATAATTTATGTAGACATTGAAAAATAAATAATAATATAAATCTTCATTCTTTATAAAGAGGTTTGTAAACAGCTCAAAATGAGTCGTTGAAGTTGTATGTGTATCCTTAGATAATTAAAAATAAATAAATTTTAATTAATTATTTAATTATCTAATATTATCTAACTATAGCTAAATATTTCTAAATCGTGTGGTTAAGGTGGGAGGTATTCTTTCTGGATGGATGTGTTTGATTCTACGGAACAACGATTTATTATGACAAATTTTAATTTTAATTGTTTTCAACAAATTTTAGTACGTGCTCATAATGCACGTGCACGTTACTAAGTAAAATATAAGGTGGCTAAAGAGAAATGAACTCACAATTTTTTGATTAAAATCTCATACATTTTGGTCAACATCTTTTAAGGACAACAAATATATCTTCACAAATTATTTTTGAAGACATTATAAGAAAAGAAAAGAAAAAACAACAACAACAACTGTAAGTAAGATATAGGCTAAATTTTAACTTGATACCCTCAACAATTCAAGTTTTTTAACTTGATAGCATAGACTTTAAAACTAAAAAACTTGATATCTCAACTATATAATTGTATAACTTAATATACTACTAGTGTTAACCGAAAAATACTAAATGACCAAAATATTCCACACTCTTCCCCTTCTCCTCTACGGTAGTGACGATGGCATCAGGGGGCAACAACGTCGGGAGGGGGAGGATGGTATCCAGTTGTTTAATTATAAAGTTTAGAATATCACGTTGAAAAACTTGAATATTTGAGGGCATTTAATTCAAATTTAGTCTAAGATATAAGGTTGCTATAAAAAAAAAAGTATTTTTTGATTAAAATATTACACATTTATCAACTAAATAATTATTTTATAGTAATTTTAGTCATCGTAGTGTGTATCAACCTATGGGAGATGATAAGGGATACCGAGAGGTCTCGAGTTCATCAGACTAAGACTAAAAAAAAGGAATGTAAATTCTCTTGTAAATATTAGGAAAATAAGATTATATAGAAAAATTGTCAATCATTTAGTATGAGAAAAAACATATTTAATTTACTTTTAAATTAAACTAGTTGTGTGTGCAATTGATACAACAAAGGTTTTAATAAGGGCACCCAGCGTAATTTTAGGAACTCAGTAGTAATTAAGTGGAAAGCATCGGATGTTACCAATTGCTCCCATTAATTACTCTACCAATAATATACTCAAAATCTTTTAGCTAATAAATTACCAGCCAGTTGACTAAACTCAACACCCAGTAGACTTACAACTTGATCAGCTCTCAACGGCCTAAGATTCCCTTCGCTCTCCTACGAACGGCGGAACAGTAAGGAGCGCACAGTATAAATTATGCGCATATCCGCAAAGTAAAAGCAGATCACCGTCACTTGAGCTGCCGTCAGGTCACGGAAAAAAAAGCAAGCGGCCAATAAAAAAAAAAAAAAGTTAATTATCGAATGGTACACGAGAAATATAGTATTTATTATTTTGGTGATCAGAAATTTTTTTTTGTCGAAATGGTGCACGAGTTTTACATTTTGGTTCAATTAGTATCTGAAATAATTTTTTTTGATATTTTTGAATAAAAATTGATAAAAATGGACATACGATGGTACATGTCTTATTTTTAATGGTTATTTTGTCAATTTTTTAATTTTGAACTACTATTTTTAACGATTTTTAACTATTTTTATCCAAATAATTTTTTTCGAATACTAATATTATTCTGAAATGATAAAAACTTGAAAAAAAAAAAATTAAAAATAGATCACGTGATTACTACATGTCCAATTTTATTAATTTTATTCAAAAATATTAAAAAAATTTATTTCAGATATAAATTAAAAAAAAATACAAATATCGTGTACCATTGCGACAAATAAATAAATAAATCCTATCACCAAAATGATAAACAATACATTATTTTATGTACCATTTCGGCCATTAAGGCTCTCAATTTGTTCTCTCCTAGGAGCTTCTTCAAGGAGTCAAGGACTCAAAAGGAGTCGATAGAAATAAGGCGGTCACTACGGAATAATTCGCTCGCTCGATTAATCGGCGACGATGCCGAGGATGAAGCACTTCCTCAAGAAGCTCCACATCGGCGGCGGAGGCGCCGATCCGAGGGCGGCGAACCCTCCGCAGGTGGATTCGCCGAGGGGGGACGGGTCGGACGCGGCGGAGCCGACCGGCGACTGCTCGGTCCGGTCGGACTCGGCGGCGCCGTCGTCATCGGCGTCTCCGGCGAGGGGCGACGACCCGGGGTTCAGCTTCTTCGAGGAGGAGTACCAGATGCAGCTCGCGATGGCGATCAGCGCCTCGGATCCGGACGGGCTGGCGGATCCGGAGTCGGTGCAGATCGACGCCGCGAAGCGGATGAGCCTCGGGTGCTCCACGCCGGTCGGAATTGGTGGCGGAGGAAGAGGAGGCGGAGGCGTAGGCGGCGGAGGAGGCGTAGGCGGCGGAGGAGGCGGAGGCGGAGGCGGAGGCGGTGGGTCTCCGATGGAGTACCTCTCGTTTCGATATTGGGTGAGTTTTCGATGGATTCTATTAAGGGTTCGTTGATGCATGCTAGAATCGGGAACTTGGAACTGATTGGTTAAACTTTTTTCTACTATTGAATTTGAGGGTTTGAATGCCAATAAGTAGATTTAGGAAGTTGATTGAGTTGTTGGCCATATTTGATTGATGTAGGCAGAGACTAATGTGGTTTCGGATTGTGGATTTTTGACCTATATTGCATTTACACGAGTATGGGCATTGCGACGCTAACACAACACTGATTTTGGCGTGTGCTAGTGTGTTTTGGAGTGTCAACCAACACTGATTTTGGGGTGTGCTAGTGTATTTTGGAGTGTCAACGTCCCGTACGCATTGAAATGATATACGGCAGCAGTTTTTGTTGTGTCAGTGCTTCTTAGTTCTTGAGTGCCACAAGTGAGAAGAAGTGTGGTTTTCCGGTGACTTCGTTCTTGAATACTGTAAAGTGGCAACTGAAGCCAAAATTTGCTTTAGAGCCATTTATGGAGTTTATGTCGAATAATGTCTCCTGTACGAACGGCAAGAAGGGAGGGGGATTGAAATGGACCTGGTTTGAAGTTTGGAATTCTGTTACTGAATTAATGGGACTTGAGTTTGCATGTTGGATAGAAGGTTAATGGAGAGACATAATCTCTCTCATCGACTTTTACAATTCTAGTTGTCACTAATGACGAATCTGTTCTCTCACAAAATTTTGGCGATGAGACTTTCTGACAGCTTCTGTTGAGGATTGAGTGGATTGTAAACTATTCACACAACGTTAGATGATTTTGCTTCTAAGGGTTGCAAACAGTGTCGTTTGCACGGGACTTTGACATTCAACGGCAATGTGATTTCTACTTTGGTATCAAGTGTTGCTCTCATCTAGATTTTCACAAGCTTAAGAGAGAGAGTCTGTCATATTACATAGCAATTAGGCGCTACAAGAGGGGTGAGCTTACATTGGATGTAGAGAAGGGGCATTAGTTAAGGGGAGCCCCTAGGTCTAGGGGTAGACCTAGAAATTGGATCGAGATGGTTGAAAAGGATACGGCTTATGCTAAGTGAGAAGATGGACCGTAATGGATGATAATGATTCATGTAGTTGACCACAAGATTTGGGATTATGGCTTTATTTTTGTTGTTCACATTTTCAATTGCCTTCACACTTTTGTTGTCAACGGAGACCCATTAAATTTTGCTATGGATTGTCGACATCCCACTTTATTTAGCTTGTGGAGCCTTATTGGCTAGGAAGCACAGTACATGTCAGTACCCAATTTTACACATTGAACATGAATGCATACCTAACATGATGCTAGCATCTTGGTGATATAAGATGCTTTTTCTAACTAAAGAAAACTTGAAGTGAACTTTGACACTCATCAAAATCTTGGAGATGTCTCAAACATGGCTGGTCTTCAACTTTCAAAAAATGGAAAGCTGCATGGTATATCCTTATCCCTAAAATGAAAAGAAAAGAAAAACTTAAGGATGAATGGAGAGAGTACAAGGAGGAGAAAGGAGAGTTCTAACTAGCCAAGGATAGTTCCTGTCACATCTGTTGTTGGCCTCCTTCTCTTCCTTTGATCCGGCAACCATTTCTTCTTCCTCTTATCTCTAGGTTTTCGAAGTAGGTAAAGAGGACACAAGCAGAAGTTAGCTACCGGCCTGGTTTGTATTAGGATACGAAACTTGAATCCCGCTTTTCAGTAACTTAGTTCTACCTGCACATATTTTGATTTAGATTTATTGTAAGTTGAAAGTATGTATGATTCTGAATAGACTTGTTTCTACCTAGGCGCTTAGGTCCATTCAGTCATTTTGTTTAATGAGAAAAGTGGGCATGCCAAGTTGCTTTGCTCCTCTATGTTTTGCTTAGTGGTCATCATTTGTCAAGACTCAAGAGATATTACTTAGAGAACTAAAGTTGTATTTCATGGCGAAATAGAGGTAAAGATTAGCCTGAACACCAGGTATAAACTCTGATGTCTGGCATTGTCTTGGCAAGCCCCTTTTTTTTTTTTTTACCTTTTTGTTTACCTTTCTATTTACTTCTTTATTGTCTCATGCAGTTACTTCTGCCATTTTTTCTCTGCTGTTGTTCCTTCTCATTCTTTCATGTTTTTATGGTATTTTTTTTTTTAAATGTGGCCCTTAACTAAGCAGAATGGACGAGAAGGATCCGAGACGACCCCAAAATTTGGGATAATGGCTTAATAATCAATTAAAACTTATATTATTTAAGTATGAAATGATATCTTGTGGATGTTGTTTACGCCCCATGAGTTCAAATTAAGCTATTATTTATAAGTTATAAGATTCACGTGCTTCATAAAAGCCCCATTTGGGTAGTCTAATGCCTAAGTGGCTGCTTGGCCATGTAGGCAGCAGCATAAGCAGACACTTAAAGCTATTGGTAGTGATAGCCTCACTTCCTAAGCCCCATTTCTTCTATTCTTCAATTTTTATTTGAAACTAAGAATTGGATTTTAACCCAATTCCTTAAATTATAAGGTTTCAATCAAGATATTTCTCTCTGTGGATGCTTCTTCTTGCTGGGTCACCATGTCCCTGCATCCTAAACTCCAACTATCATGCCACTATAGGTATCCATATCTGTCCATGCTCGTGATTCCTTGCTGGTTTCTGTTAATTTTATGTAGTTATGTCGTTTGATGGCTATTGATGATACCTTTGTAACTGACTATTTTTATTGTAACTAACTATTCTTGTGTATGATCATACCAATTTGGATTTTCATCATGCGATTTATTTTATCTTGTCTTGCAATGAAATTCATCAGATCAGATGTTACAAGATTTGGGACTTGATTATTGCAAGAGATGAAATGGAATGTTTTCACTTCAAAAATGATACCACAAATTTAGTACTATTGTAGTAAGTAATGTTATCATCTCAGTCTTACTTAAATAGCATTTTTGTGTATATATAATTACTAACATGGGTCTATGGTCTACTCGATACATCTCATGTTCTCTCTGATTCTTAGATTTCTGTTCCAAGTATTTATCTGCATGTAGACCCTTGTTTTGGCTTTAAGATTATTATCTTGAACAGACCATGTTCGCATATTTTCCTCTTCCTTTTCATGTTTATTTCTGTCTGAACTTGAATTGGTGCCATTTTTTATATTGCTTGACATAACCTTTTTTAAACTGATCTATGATTTGGTGCAGAATTACAATGTTGTAAACTATGATGAGAAGCTAACAGATGGGTTTTATGATGTTTACGGCATTGTATCAAACTGCAGCTTGCAAGGAGAAATGCCTTCATTGGTAAGTCTCCAGGCAATGTCAGTTTCAAATAACGTTGATTATGGAGTTGTCACAGTGAACCGGACTATAGACCAAGCACTTCAAAAACTTGAAAGAAGAGCAGTATCTATATCTTCAGAATGCCGGACAACACAACTTGGTCCAGTTGCTAGTGGGTTAGTCCAAAAGATTGCGAATCTTGTTGTTGACAGCATGGGTGGTCCAGTTGGTGATGCTGATGATATCTTAAGAAGGTGGACCATTAAGAGCCATGAATTGCAAACTTCTCTTAACACAGTAGTTCTTCCTCTTGGTCTACTTGAAGTTGGATTATCACGTCACAGGGCCCTGCTTTTTAAGGTTGAAACTCTTACATGTATATAACAACTATATTTTTTTTGTCATTGTTTATTTACATTCATCTCTTACTCACCTGCATAGGAGTTTTTATCTTGTCAAAGTTTTAATTGTTATGACAATGTCTTGGTATGATAGTTACACCTTTGTATGTGTTGATTGACAACATAATTGCATCATTACACAGGCATTCTATCTTGAAGTGTGTATGTTTCCAGTTATTAGTGCAGGTCGGTTGAACATTATATTAGTATAAGGACCACTTTATCATGCTGGTACCTTCTGATGTTAATTTTCTTCCAGTCTCATTGTTTATTTGTGATGTTCTTTTGCTGACACATTGTCTGAGTGTTGGAATCCTGGATGTTAGTAATTATTGAAAAATTAGTGCCTCTTCTTAGATACCACGCGAGTTCATTTCCGTCGAACTGTTAAATTGCAACATTCTAGCACAAGCTTTTTTTAATTATAAATTACTGTTGTCTATTGTACAGTACAAGGAGTATTTTACCGCTATATTTTCTATTAGGAATTTCAATTTATATTGTGACATAAAAGATGCAGCAAAAGTGCATCAGTTGACGTTTTTGATGTGCCATAGTGCTGAGGTTGTGTCCTCTTTTATGATGCCAATAGTTCACATAATTCATATTGTTTCAGTACATATAAAAGGATATGACCTTTTTTTTAACGTTATAGAGGACGTGGCCCTGAACAGAGTTGCATGGAATAAAATGATTCAGATAGCCGATAAATTGAATTCGTTAATCATAAAAGTCACAGTGCAAACATATTTGTTTAAGGTCGTGTCCAATTGTTCGTTATTTTTTATTGTATGATGGATAGTAAAGGAAGCTGGTAAAGTTAATCATAAAAGATCCATCAAGGTCTTGTTGAAGTATTATGGGATACATTCAGATGTGTCACTAGGCTATATTGTTTTATAAAAAAATATTATGGCTTTTCTATTTCTTTGTGTATTGTGGCACAAGGAATATACAAGTTAATCTAGCGGTTACTTGCATATTATTGATAATTTTTCTGCTTGTTAGGTGTTTAAAACATAGCTTTTGGATTTAGGTTGAACTTAGGAGACTTCCCATGACATGTATTCACATTTGATTTGCTTGAGGTCCTTGTCTTCTGACATATGAGACAAACTTTGTTAAGGCTGCGAGATCTTTTTTCTTAGCTTAAAGATATCATGATTCATGATATGGCTAGAACCCACACTAGCTTGTACTTGCACCGCTATCATCTATGATGAAGATACTAGTTAGGATAAACAGTTCAATCGTTTCAATATAACTCTTTGTTCACTGGGAACTTTTTCCTCAACCAAAGAAAAGGCAACTGTGTTTCCACAAAGATAAAACTGGACCAGAAGCCTGTGGGATATTTTCAGCAAAGAAAAGCCTATTTGAGAGCTTCAAAATAATTATCCAAATTTAACAGTATTATACTCACCAAAGGTGGGTAGCGATTTTTGTTTTACGGATGTGTCGAAGTACACTTGTGCTGGTAACGTGAGTTGGAAAAGTCAGGGTTTGTCCAGCTATTACATCCTAGAGTATAAATACCCTTACCTTTTCGGGATTGTGTGAGCCTATGAGAGCTTCTTAGGCTTTTTAAGGCGGCACGAGGCTGCAAAGCCCTCTAAGGCCAGGGCGGGGAATCAACACGGCGAGACGAGAGCCTCAAAACTAAAATTTTGGGGTGTGTAGTCCAATCCAAAATGTAGGTACTAAAACTTATGAGGCTCCAAGTCGTTAGCATCTCTCACTCTATCATCATAATCTAAGTCTTCTCCTATCAAAATGGGGTCTGCGATGAGCATAAGAAATCTCCATACACTATTTGACAAAATTTTATGACCGAATGTCGACCTGACATCAACCATCTATGTTGGTGCAAAATTTCTAGCCAATGTTGCTTTGAGTATGAGAGAGCCATACTATAAAACCTAGATGGCCAATTGACAGGTAGGTAGATCTACCTTTTCGATTTGACAAAATTTTATGACCGAATGTCGACCTGATATCAATCATCTATGTTGGTTTAAAATTCATAGCCAATGTTGCTATGAGTATGAGAGAGCCATACTATAAAACCTAGATGGCCAGTTAAGAGGTAGGTAGACCTAACTTTTGGATTGCGGTTTAAGATCATGCAACCATGGAGCACCCTAAGTTTTTCTAGACTAAAAAGAGTCTAGATGGAGAGGTAAGAGGATACAATTTGCTATATGGAATTGCATTCATCTCACTCTAGGAGTAGAAAAAAATGTGAGTTTCAATTAGAGCAGATCAAGTTTGTGTAGGCGGTAAGGACTAAAATGCCTAGGCGGGGGACTCAATACTAAAATCGGGTGTGCATACCGTGTAGTAAGTCAAGTCAAATATGTGGTTTATGTCCTAATGCATTGTGGTTTCCCTCTAATTGGTATGATAAATGTATAATTAGAAAACTATAAGCATTCCACGCAAATCTTGTTGGGTATACTGTATACACAATTATAAGACTTCAGAAAAAAAAAACTACTGTATCTCATCTTTTGTAGTATATTTTAAAATATTTAATAATACCGTGGGCTTTGGTTAGATTCCAAATTTTAAAAAATGGTAGGGATCAGATCATTTTTAAGTCAAGGCGGGTCGAAGCGGCCATCCAAGGCGGCGAGGCAATCAAATTTGAAACACCTAGGCGGACGACTAAGGCAGTGAGGGAGGGGCCTTTCAAAACACTTCCTATACTACTAGATTGCCACTTATTGAACACTACATCTTTTCAAGTTTCTTTAGAAGATCTTTCTTTTGAGGTACTGTATCCTTTGAACTTATATGAATATGCAAATGAGAAGTACCCGGAAAGCATTGTAGAACTCCTTGAGGAACTGTTGTCCCACACCACGTGAGAAACTTATCATTTTGATAGGAATGTCTGGCATGGAGCCATTATTGAAAAATAACAAATAAATCAATTATTTCTGACTTAATACGCAGGGGTTAATTAGCAACTTGATACTGGACATTGGTAAATCCTAGAGGGTGATGTTTTTTTTTTTGCGGTAAATACTTCTTTTAAGAATCATGGACATATAAAAACGGATATCGATATTTATCATCCAAATTTCTCTCTCCTCTCGGAAGGTAATTTGGCACCTCGTTTGTGGAACTCAGACTCCCTGGCAATGACCTCATATGATTTTTTCCCCTTTTCTGGAGGAAAGCATTTATGCTCTTTCTTTTTGCGTAACGTAAGTAGTAGCAAGAATGGCCTTAGGTTTCTTAATAGAGAACTACTAAAAAGTTTTTTTTTTTTTCCGATCTTCTCGTTTTCCCCATTCTTTCAGTCTTGTGCCCGATCTAGGCAGGTGGGACAAAGGCCACCGCACATGAATGCCTTTCTTTTTTCCGAGTGCTTTATGGATTAAAATACCTTGCATGTATTTGACAATTGACCTTTACCTGTATTCCTGAGTGCCAAAGATCTTTGAATAACTATCAAAATATTGGACTGTAGAAGTATTTGCGGACTAAGCTAAGTATTTGGAGCTTGTAACGTTTATGTAGTAGAACATGTCTTTCATATTATATACCAGAGTAATATGAGAACTCAACATATAGGGAACTTAATAATATGAGGCCATTAAGTTGCTTTTCGTGATGCTTTAACTATAATGGTTGAGACATGAGTCTATTTCATGTTTTTCTTCGTAGGTGCTAGCTGACCGAGTAAATCTGCCTTGTGCCCTGGTGAAAGGGAGCTACTACACTGGCACAGATGAAGGAGCTGTAAACTTGATTAAAATTGACGATGATAGGTTTCTATCATTCAGATCTCTCTCTTATTCTTAATTATCTCCAACATCATTTTATGCAATGACTAAGTGGTTATGTTGGTTGATTGTGATATTTTTTCTTTAATTTTATTAGATGTGAAACTTGATCTTGATTTGTAAAATGTTGCCACATAATATTGTTCTCTATGCAAAATTTTTTGCTTGACACGGATTTATAGGAATATAACCAAGAGTTAACCCAAATTTGTTTGTTTGGTATTTTATAAATCCCCTGTATTTTGTTTTGTTGAGGCTCATCTCCTCTCCGACTTTGGCAAATACCATATCCTTTTTAAAAAGCCTCAACCCAAGTCAATTTAGGTCTACCCCTAGTTCTAGCAGCACCTTTAACTTAAGATCATAACACTATTACTTGGTAAAACAGTTAGTATCTTTTGCACATGTCGAAACCATCTCAAATGATTCTATCACTGTATCCTTAATTGCCTCCTCCTCTAGTTTTTTAACGACACACTCGTCTCTTATCCTATCTTAAACGCATTGCTACTCATTCATCCTGTTAGTCTCATTTCATCTGTGTATTTTTTGGGAATAGTTGTCTGTTTTGATATAAATGATATGATATAATAACATGCACTGTATTCTTCACATTGTATAGACATTTGTTTTAACTTTTATTAGCGGTCTATTTAATTCTATCACTTTTTGAAGTCTTGTAAGGAGCTGATTTGTCTCCAGTTTTCTGATTTTGGTGTCTTTTCATTATGTTATTCAGAACGAGATAGCATTTCTGCTTTTTTTATGGCAATTGAATCCTTTACGACATCCTTGATATATGTTGATAAGGTTATTTTCAGGAATAATGATACTGGTTTTGTTTCATTGGTGCAGTGAATACATTATTGATCTTATGGGAGCTCCAGGTTCATTGATTCCTGCTGAGATTCCCAGCAGCCATCTTCAAAATTCTGGTCTTAATCTTCTGAACTCTGCTACCGTTGAACAGACAGTCAAAGACTTATGTTTGGCCCTTGATAATGTTAGCGGCCAATTTGAGAAGCAGAACATGATAGTAGAAGGAAGTTCATATGACTCACTTGTTGGCCCTCTATTAGATGTCGAAAGGGCCAAGACCTCTGAACAAAATCAAACTGAGAAATTTGAACATGCATTTGGAAAGCTTCTTCCTCCTTTGGGCAGACCACAGGCAGATGTAGAAGGAATAACAGAATCTGTGTCTTCTGCTCAGCAGATGAAACTTAAAGATGTTTCCAAATATGTAGTTAGTGCAGCAAAAGACCCAGAGTTTGCTCAGAAGCTGCATGCTGTTTTATTGGAGAGTGGTGCTTCACCCCCCACTGATTTATTTTCAGATCTTAATCCTTCCCTGGAATTAAAAAAACAGAAAGGCCCTGGCAACGAAAATATTTTTTCTGATGGAAGCATTAGAGAAAAGGAGGCTCAAATGCCTAATGATTTGTCAATGTTCTTCAATTCATCCCTAGTATCTGTTAGAGAGGCAAAATATTCAAGCTCCACCAGTGGCAAAAAAACACAACAATTTTTTTCTGGAGGCACTTGTAAGGAAAGCAAGCTTGCTAATATGAATAGAAGTCCTGTTGGTATGTGTAACCCTTCACCTTTTGCTACAAGCGAAGGGTTTACGTCACTTGAAACACCAGTTACTGAAATTTCACTGGCTAATTCTAGGTCTGATGGAACTTGTCTGGTTCGTGAAGCTGCAGTTTCATCTAGTAAGTCACAGGGAAAATTAATCAGCGAAACTTTCTCAAGGCAACCAAAATATGCAAATCCTCCATTATCGCCTGGTGCACAATGCTCTCAGGCAGATGTAGGAAGTATTGTAACAAGTGCAGATGCTAACATAAATTTTTTTCTGAAAGATTATCAAGAGAGTGCTGATGACTCAAAGATGAAACACACAGCGACGGGCTATTACAACTCGCGAATTATGAGTGTCACAGTTGAAGAACAAAATAACCCGCTGGCTGAAGTAGCTGAATGGGAAATACCATGGGAAAATCTTCAGATTGGGGAACGCATTGGTCTTGGTAAGCATTAGACGTAGAACTTCTTTAACTGGTTACATAGAGCGTAATCCTCAGGCAGCTGTCTTATTCCAAGAAAAAAAATGTGTTGCTTCCTTAAACGGGTGTTTAGTTTTTTATTTTATTTTAATCTATCATTGATTTGTTCTGCTTGCTTCTTTGATTCACTCCTAGTACTGGTTTTATGGACACCATCATCCACATTAACTAAATTCTTTTCAATTCAAATATGTTAAGTTTGTATCCAGTTCATTTTGTTAGTATTTGTAGTGCAGATATTCTAACTATGTACCTGCATAATAACTTGAGTTTTTCCTTGGAATGAATGGATAGAATGTCCAATGTTGGCTTTGTTGAGGATTGTGTGTTCATGCTTTAGTGTTTTAGAGCGCAAAATAAAAGAAAATGAAGACACCACTATTTCTGTATTTTCTCATATGATGACATTGCATACCCACAACTTATGTGTTTCTGCACTGAGTTTTATCTGATTCATTATTTTGTTATGGAGAATTTATTGCTTTAGCCTCGTTAATTTTATAATCCTTCTTTGTTTCTCCTAATAACAAAAATATATCGAATCCAAAGGTATCCTCCGACCGTAATTTATGCTTGATTATCCTGTAGTTTTTTTTTTTCATTTAGACAATGGTAACAGTTCCACAATTCTCTTGCACATCTTCATCTTCCCAAGGACTTTAATGCCAATTCTTCGACATCATTTTTTGTTTGCATCATATCAATTGTAGCTGTAAAACTTTGATTTCCTATTTTCTTCTTTAAACTACAACAGTGGCAGAGATGGCCTTTATCCCAAACTTGTTTGCATCATATTTGTTGTAGCTGTAGAATTTTGGTTTTCCAATTTTCTGTTCTAAACGCCATCATAAATTGCTATTCTCATTTTCTGTATATTTCAGCTCTATGATCTTCATATTTTATGGATACAACTATTGGATGCTAAATCTCTGTGCTGAGAACTTGGTCACCTTGAATTACTAATCTTAATTTTACTATTTGGGCTTCTTTCATTGCAGGTTCATGCGGGGAGGTCTATCGTGCTGATTGGAATGGCACTGTAAGTTATTGTTCATATATTAAATGAGGCTTGTGCTACCTGTTTATTTCATCACCCAATGTAATATATTTGGCTTCACAAAATTTACTTAAGGTTCTATAGACCCGTAACAGTGGGATGGATGTCTTATGCAGATAGTCTGGTTGTCTAATAATAAATGATTCAATCATATCAAGGATTTGTTTGTCTATTACGTTACTAAAACATAAATAATCACTTGGGAAACTTATGATCCGACTTTTGCTAAAATATTGTGAAGTTGCTAGATTCATTTGCCTTACAATACTGTCTCATCTATCACTCTTTGTGATATATATAATTCATGTTTAATTCTGTAATTATTTGTTGGTTCAATGTGAACAAGCTATAGAGGTGCAACCTCCTTTTTTTTGCCTGGGAATGTTTAATGGCACTGGAACTTAAATAAGGTCAACAAGGATGCTTTTCAAGAATGTACAAGTTAATGTTCACAGAAATTTGTCATATGAGTATATTTTAGTTCTTCCTGTTGTATTAGAGGATACTGAAAACATATACATGCTAATCGTGTCATGCAAAACATTGTTCCGCAGAAAATATGCTGTCACGGTGTGACATATATGTTTTCAACTAGACAGTACTAACTACTTTTGACACACACATACAGAGAGTCACATATGAACAAACAACTACATGCATATATATACATGAATGGATGTTAAAGATGAATCAATTTTGAGTAACTCTAGGAATTATAAGGAAACCTATTTTTTCTTTTCTTTCTTTGTTTATCTTGTTTCTCTTCCCTTACCTTGTTTTCTCTCTTTAGTTCTCTTCTTCTGTCACTTTATGTTTATCCCATTATTGGGTCATGGTGTATAGTACCTTTCTTACTTTCTTTTATTTTTCTCCTTTCTAGTTCCGGGAAACACAAAGGAACTCTTGTGCAATTAACTTTTCTGAATGTAGTGATAACGTAATCAGCTCTCCTGGTGGTTGCTGGCTTAGTATTCATGATTTTCATTTATATGTTGATGGAATTGATATTTTGCTCAATATACGTCACATTAGTTTGATTTTTCAATTTTGCTTTTGCAGAGGGGCTCTGGGTTGTTTTGGTAGAAAGATCTAATTCCTAGTTATTTGCAGTCCCTACTTAAACTTTCCGTTACAACCATGTTATAGTTCAAGTTGGAGACAAGTTGTATTTAGGAATTTCTATTTTTATGCATCCAATCCAACTCTAAATGTTTGACAGCGTTCACTTCTTACTTTTAGCCTATTGTAGATAAGTTGTAATCTGAAATTGCATTCATTCAAACTCTTAATGTTTTAGTATCAGGTAGTTACTGGTATATTTTCATGATCCAAGTTTCTTGATGTTTTGAAAAGGATGGACACTTGTACACCCTCAGGTCATGAAAGCATTATGATTCACTGCATTATGAACTTGATTATCATGTCAAGTTTAAATTGTGTCAATCAAGTGTCCTAAATGTTTTAATCATGCTTGGAAACAATCTGTTACATTATTCTATCATTCTATATACACATATAATATAGTCGTGTGACATGCCTGAAATTTAGAACCATTGTCAGACATGTACAATAAATACCCCTGTCAACTTGCAAGTAACACTGATGTCAGTCAATCTTATTATGGTATATTAATTGTTCATGCAGGAAGTTGCTGTGAAGAAGTTTTTGGACCAAGATCTATCAGGTGATGCTTTGAAGCAATTTAGATGTGAAGTAAGCATTAGTAAAAAAATTGATATTCAATTACACTCTGTTCTAAAATCAGCTATCTTCCTTTTAAAAAGTTTCCGATATCTTCAATGTTGTTTGTTAGGTTGAGATCATGTTGAGGCTACGGCATCCAAATGTCGTTCTCTTTATGGGAGCTGTTACTCGCCCTCCAAATCTCTCAATATTAACCGAGTACCTTCCTAGGTCAGTTGCTTTCCCAATTCAGTTTTTCCACTGTCATGGTTAAGGTTGAAGATGGTTCTTTCACTTAACTTCTTTCTGGTTATAGTCCTCTCCCCCCCCCCCCCCCCCCCCCCCCCCCCCCCCCCCCCGCCCCCCCCGTATTTGCACTTTAAAATTGAAGTCTCTGTCATTTTTATGGCAACATTGCCAAAGGGCATAACTTTGACACCATAGTTTACCAAGTTACTTTAAGCTTTTGTCAGTATTGCTATAATTGTCACTTAGCTAGCAAGTTATCTCAAGACCTCGATACCTTCCTGTTGCCAGGGGAAGTTTGTACAGGTTACTACATCGTCCTAAAGTCCAACTAGAAGAGAAGCGCAGGCTGAGAATGGCTCTAGATGTGGTAAGAGCTTGACTGAATCATGTCTTAGAAGTCCAGTATTGATTGTTATTTGAATCTGGGTTTTCCCCCACAGGCTAAAGGAATGAACTACTTACATTCAAGTCATCCTCCTATTGTCCATCGAGATCTGAAGTCTCCAAATCTTCTTGTGGATAGAAACTGGGTTGTTAAGGTACAATGTCAGACCATGACTAGTGATTCCTTTGTATTCTGGAACTATCAAGATGCTTGATGTATTGTGACTTTTTCCATCTAGAAATTAATTAATTATAGTGATCGAATGTTTAGGGTATAGGTACTTTCCCATTAGCGATCATAAATCTTCTCTAGATAACTACTTGGATACCACAATGGTATCTGCTGATGTAATAACTCGCTCTTGGCTTTTGAAAGCGACAACAGATAATGTGTTTCCTACTTAAAATTAACTACCTCAATTTTGGCAATAAATTCCTCTTGTTTTTAGGCCTTTCTCATATAGATGAATGTGATTCCCTGTAGCAGATCATATCATCTTTAGCTTGATGTCTAGACTCTTGTTGTCTAGGGAACTTGGAGGTTGCTTGTTGACACATGATGTTAAAAAACATGGCTAGAAAGGTAGGTTAGCATCTTTAGATATTTTCTGGAGTTTCCTCATGCTCCATAGGAGGTGGTGTTTGCAGTCTAAAACTGAGGAAGTCCTTCTGAAGAGCTTGACATAACTGGCTTGAACATGTTTGCTCGTTGAACTTTTCAAGTAAGCTCAAACTTAATTAAACGATGAACTATGTAACAATAGAAATCCAAGCTAAAGTGTGTTATCCTGTACACTATTAAGCTCAAGCTCACGTAAGATGCCTAAACTAGGGAGACACTTTAGCATGATGTTAAAGCACATGCTGCTTGACGCATGATGTTAAAACACATGACTAGGAAGGTAGCTTAGCAAATTTAGATCTTTTTTGGAGTTTCCTCATGCTCCATAGGAGGTGGTGTTTGCACTCTAAAACTGAGGAAGCCCTTCCTGAAGAGCTTGACATAACTGGCTTGTACATGTTTGCTCGTTGAACTTTTTAAGTAAGCTCATGCTTAATTAAAAGATGAACTATGTTATGTGTTATCCTGTACACGTTTAAGCTCAAGCTCACGTAAGATGCCTAAACTAGGGATACAACATGAACAGGTCTAGGACACCTGTGTTACTTTGCAGCAAATATGCTTCGATTGAATTAAACTACTATACTCACACAATCATGCAACAATCTCACGATATAACCTACTTATAACATTCAACCCTAAATCCGGAAAACCCTTATAACAGATATATGAGTCATTAAAACCCAAAGTGCTCACTAAATAGTAAATAGAACACTAAGAAGATAACACATGAATATGAATAGAAGATGAAAGACTGACTGAATGGGAGAAGTATTTAGTCGTCGGAAATGCTCTATGATTCCCTACATATGAATGATACAGAAGATAAAAAAGACTGACTGAATTAAAGTAAAAGCACCTACAGTTGTTGGGCAGTGCTCTAAGATCTCTCCGGTGGACGACGACCTAATGGTGGAGAACAACTTTGGCGGAGTCGACGTTCAGAAGAGTCCAGTCCACATCTCTTTCTTTTGCTTCCTATCTTGTGATTTCTCTTTCTTCATGATCCAATTGTATTTCTCACTTCTCTAATACGATTATTATTTTGTATGACTGTTACAATGTGACTAGCAAGTACCCCATGCCAAGGCGCATGTTAAAGTATTAAACTATTTATGAAGATATTATAGAAAAAATCAGTAATAAAATTAAAGTGCGACACATATTTAATATATTCAACATCAAATATATTGATATAGATTTAGAGAAGTAAATAAAATGAATATGAATTTAAGGTGGATTTTTTTCCCTCTGATATCAGTTTTACGCTCAATGTGTTAAGTTACATTAGTTCGATAAATTAAAATTAAATTCAGCCATGTAATATTAAGTTCTTAATAGTAGGTTATAAACATTAATTCAATAATGTAATTTCTTGAAACTTAGTCCAAATATATAGTAACTGTATGATGGGAATAATTGATTAATTTTATTAAGAATAGAGGGGAGTACATTAAATAGGAGCGGCTAACCCCTCTCACTATTAGTCTACCCGATGTGGGACTAAACTAAACTTAACACATAACTCAACACCCTCCCTCAAGCTGGAGCATATATGTCAATTATGCCCAGCTTGTTACAGAGAAATTGAATGCGAGGACCTAGAAAAGACTTTGTAAATATATCAGCTATCTGATCACCGATCCTCACATGGTGAAACTTTATCATCCCTTTCTGATACTCATCACGGACAAAGTGAATGTCAATTTCAATATGCTGTTCTTTCACGAAATACAAGATTAGTAGCAATATGAATAGCAGACTGGTTATCATACCACATATCTGCTGCTTTATATCCTGCTTCTTCTTTCAGTTCCTGTAGAAGATGCTGCAG